>CAJJDN010000021.1:31589-50332 GCA_905182985.1 Paramecium sonneborni | reverse complement strand
TATCAAAAATATGCATATAAATTAGTAAAATGTAAAAAATTAAATTTCATTAATTATATATAAATTCATATATATAAGCTAAAGCAATTTTTCAAACTGCAGGTAAATACAAATACAAATATATGATAATGATAAATCAACAATGTTAAAATAAATTATTAAATAATATTTATTAGTTTAAAAAATCGATATTTATAAATAAAATTTATTATATTCAAGTCTAATTATTTTTTTTTTGTATAGCTTTTTAGATTTATATAAAAAAATAAATTAGAAAACAAATATATTATTTTTACATGAATAGGTCACAAAAAATAGATATTGAAATATAGATATTCTTTAAATTTATTTATTTTCAATTATTTGTACACAATCAAAAATTACAATTAAATTTGAAACCATTCATAATATATAATTAATCTTTATAACACATTTCAATAAATTAATTATTTTAATCAATTTTATAAATGAACTTTGGAAATCATTAATGTTAAAAGATCGGTCACCATAAAAATCCCATTGTAGGAGTTTGTACAAAAAAAGAATGCTAAAATTAAACTCCTTACTGTTTGTTATGTATTGAAAACCATAGAGACCATTTAAATAGTTTAGTTGAATTTGATTCAATAAAAGGTTAGATGGTCTAAGGAGTGTAAATTATAAAGGAAATATAGTTTAATATTTAGGAATGCCATTAAGTCATAAATATATTAAGCAGCTTTATTAAGCCTGCTGAAGAGTTCATCTTAAATAATTTATAATAATTTCAGATTCATAATGTGGATTAATAAATTAACTAATTTATAAAATTAGGACTAGTTTAAGAGACTTTATTACCTTAATTGAGTGAATTAATAAAATTATTAAGGCTGATGGGAAAAGAATGGGAAAACTTAGAAAAAAAACATATATTGAACATAGAAAATGATTTCGGATCATAAAGTAATAAATAATAGATTAAATTGATATATAAATAAAATTATGATTAGAAGGAACCAATTCAAACTCAAATAAATAAAATTAATTAATTATTAGTGAGATTTGAAGGAAATTAACAATGTAGATATGTTGATATCTAACAAAATGGAAAGTTTGTATAGGGTCAAGGTTTATTCTTTGGAAATTAAATGATTCCAAAGACCGGAATTACAAAATTTGCATTAAAAATATTAGATATTTAAACTTTTATTAATATTGGTGTGGGCGATAAGGATATAATAATTAGATCCAATTACACTCCTAATTTTAAATTTATTGGACATGGGTAAATACAATATTTAACTTAGAGCATACTTAATAAGTAATTAAGGTTACAATTATTCTCACTTATCAAAAAACTAAAATGATGTCTAGTAATCATTCATATTTATTAAATACGACGTAATAATAATAGAAATTAACATGAATTTCAAAACTTTATTTTGGACTAAAAAATCAACTCTTTAATAATTTGTAAATTTATATATTTTACATTAGTATTTAGAAATCAATCATGAATAAGATTTATACCCTCTAATTATAATACATGGCAAAGTTGAAGTTTTAGATAAATTTTGAATTACATAACACTATATTATTTTTAAAATTTCACCTTTTTCATAACTTAATAATCGAGTTTCCAATTTATATCAAATGCTCTTTACATTAATTATAATAATTTAGCAATATATTAAATTAATTAATATATAATATATTAAATTCTTTGAATTTTCTGAAATTGAAGAAATTTTTATTTTAAATTTAAATCTTTCATTTTATATTTTTCAATAAAACCTAATCAAAAGAGCATATTTATACAATTTATGCTAACCCCTCTAAGTTTCGTTCTTATTTTCATGAAAATTTTTACTAATCTTTTGTAATTTATAGAGTCTAAAATATTTTTTGAATTCTTGCAAAATAAACTATGTATTGATTTCAAATTAAAATTATTTATTTGGATGCCTTTTTTACTCTGATTACTTTTATGAAAAAGAATCATTAAAAGCTTGTATAAACTGATTTCACTATTAATAATTTTGAAAAAAAGATCCCAGTAGGAAAAGTAATACAAGATTTTGGCCGATCTATTTTTAATTAAAATCAATTTGAAAGAAGGTGTGAATAATTACTATCTGCTAAGACAAGAGAAAATTAAGTAATAAATAAAAGAAAATTAGAAATTTAATATAAACCAGAGGAAACAGAATTTATCAATAACAAATCAAATAGGCAATTTGTTTTAGTACTACTTATAATAATATATTTTCATCATTCACATTATTCAAGATTATGATAATAGCTCTAATATTGAAAAAAAATTAAAAAAAATTTTAATTGAATTTATCGTTCTAATTTATTCATTGAAAATTTCTGATAATCTAAGCTAAATATTTAAGAACGGCACAAATTAAATTGAATTCATATAAAAAATTTTCTAAAGTATGTTTAATTTAATGATATTATTTGAGAAATAATACACCTTCAGGGGATCGATTTTTAGAAGATATTTATAAAAATACATATTCATATAATAATGAAATTTTTCAGAATACCTTTTTGAAATATTTGATAGTATTCATTAATCCTAATACATTGACCAATTTTTAGATTTTTTCTTAATTGGTAGATAATTTGGATGCTGTTATGATTCTCCAATAGCATACTTATATCAACGATTTTTCTTGAAATTATAAAAAATTGAGAAAAATAGATTTTAACTTTAATTGATTTTTAGCAGCTACTGTCATACAGGGTTTGAATGATATATTTTTATGATTTCAAATATTTCTGTATTTTTTTAATTTATTACAGTAATCTATTAGATTCTTATTTAAATTAATAATCCAAAGGATATAGATGCTCAAGATGGGAAATCAACGAAAAAACAGATGAGTAATTTTTAAAAGGAGATGGTATACCTTATACTAATTAGGGATTTTTATCGGTGATATTAAAGTAGAAGAGGAATAGCAACACAAAAATTAAGAAAAGGATGAGGAAAATTATAAGCAGATCAATAAAATGAATTCTATTGAATCATCTAACCTTTTCACCTGGTAAAAGGAGCCGACTGAATGGGTTTAATTATAATGGTAGTATAAAGTTGTTCCAAGATATCACTTCACAGTAGAATTACATGAAGAATTCCTTAAAAATCACCTAATTCAGATACATTAGCCTAAAAAACTTTTATTTTACAGATTTGTAAAAAAATATTGTATTGTATTGTGACTTATAAATTTCTAAAAAAAAAATAGCATTCGATGCAATAAAAGAATGATTATTTAAAATAGATGCCATTCTATCTAGCTGGATAGACTAAATTAATTTACATTGATAAAACTTAAATTGGAAAAAATATTCATCCATCAAGATTTTAGTCACTTAAGAGATAAGTGGCCTAATAGATGATCAGCAATCTACCTATTATGAATTCCTTATTAGGAACAATTGGCAATAAAGGTTATATTGCTTTTCTAATAGCTACAGGAATTGAGAACTCTATCATCTACAACAAAAAATACAAGAATTAAGAAAAAATGTTCTAAGAAAGTTTTTTATCCGTTAAAATGCTTTGATGCATATTGCAGAAAAAATAAAAATATATCATAAAAAGAGTTCTTCACCAATTTTTTCTTCTTTTTAGATTTATGATTATATGGATTTACAGATTCAAAATCAAGAATCTAGTATTTTCAAAAGAATAAATTGAATTTGAAAATGTAGAGTTGATGTAGTTATATCCAGAATAGAGATATGGAACCAAAATATTTGATATTCATAGAAAATATAACCAAGTGGAGGATAAAAAGCTGTTGATTATTAATTTAATTAAATTTATTCATTTATAAAAGGTAGCCATTTTGTAATCGCCAATAAATAAAAAATATTCATCACTTTATCAATAAATTAAGTCAAAATTTCAATTATGCAACAAGAAGACTTGCAAAATTGTCTTTTGTGAGAATCAAGAGCCCATAAGAAAATTTTTAGAAAATAGTTCAAGAAAAATTAGAATTTTTGTTAATAAAAAATAATCAATACAAAGTAATTTTGGATATTAAATGAATTTTAATCCTTACTCAAATTCAGTCTTTCAATTTTAGATGTAAGTAATTAAGTTTTATTGTGCAATCTTTGCCGCAAAATCAATATGATATGGAAAGCTATCTCTATCAGAAATAGCTTTTAATCTCAAAGAGTTTTAAACTAGTTTATTAAATAATATTTTTTGTATTGAATAAATAAAATACTTCTTTATTCTTCAAGTACTTTTGCAGCTAAATTAGTTAAATTTAAAAAATCAACATTAACTATTTAAAAATAAACAGAATATTTCTTTCTTATTTTTGCATTAGATTAAGGCTATAATGAGTCAGAAAAGAAATGTATTGCATTTTGTTACTTTACTTTGAAATCTCAAAGAAAGATTTTTTCAAATATTCTTCATTTCTTTAAGTTTAAGATGTATCATATTTAGAAAGCATTTAAATATTGATTAATTTTAAGGTTTACAGAAATAATTGTTTGTTACCAATGTTTGAAAAATAAATTTTCTTAATACTCATTTAGTTTTAACAAAAGTAATAGAAATTTTGTTATTAATTATAAAAATGAATTGTTCTTAACATGTTGGAAGCCAAATGATAGACATGGCCTCTCAAGTATTCAAATAAAAACTTTGCACAGAGTGCATATATGAACATGATGCAAAGGTAAGACTAACATAACCCATGAATTTTCCCATAAATTAGTTTTTTGAATTGATGACCAAAAAGTTAAAAGGATACAATCTGCATAAGATGAGTTTTAAGTAACTACTTTCTTAAATCGAAATTAAAATGAAAGAATTATGGGAAGATATATTTGAATCTATTAAATAGATTTAAGATCAAATTGAATAGGAAGAATTATTATATCATCAGCTTTTGGAAACTATAGGAGAATCATCCTCCTTTAAAAATTTAGAAAAATTAGTTTAAATCTTAGATGAAAGATATTTGGAAGATTGGGATACTTATAAAAATGCTTATTTAATTCAATTAAAGAAGGTAAAAACTTATTTTGAAGAAGAAATAATCAATTTAAGTAAGAAAGTCAAAGAATAAATTCAAGTAGAAATCTCTTAGTAATTAATATAAATTTATTTAGAATTAAACCTATAGAAAATCACCAAAAGAATTAAGGAAAAGAGCTAAAAGTTTTGAATTGGGATTAAAAAACTGGAAGATATATTTAGAATATATTCTAAATAGCTATTAAAAAGAGCATACTTTATTTAAAAGATGGATAATTAATTAGAATGTATTTCCTATATTTACTTAATTAGGGATTAACTGAATGACACTTTTTCTTAGCAAGACATATTGAATAATTTAGATTAAATAAATTATCTTAATTGGTCTGGAAATTATGGGAAAAATAACCAAAAGGATGGAAAATGGATAGCTAAATGGAACGGATAAACTTTGGTTAATGTTGGAGGTGATTATAGAGGTAAAAAAATTTTTATTATACTCAGATGATAAAAAGACAGGCTTATGGAAGGAAATGATAAAAAACATTTGGAGGTAAAATTTAATCCTTTTCTAAATAATAGTGAAGCTTAAGTATTTGAAGTAGGAGAATATGTAAATAATAATCGTATAGGAATTTGGAAAATTTTTTATAAAGAACAAGAGATGTATAAAATGATTAGATAAATATAAAATAGTGGTGGTGGAGAATATAACCTTAAAAGTGAAAAGATTGGACTATGGTTAGAAGTAAATGAAAGTTTTTGTGACTTCAACTAAGTCAAATTTAAGGGTGAATATAGAAGCAACTAAAAAATTGGTAGATGGGATACTTTTTTACACAATTAATAGATGTAAAATTTAAGTGATAAAATTAGTGGTGGTGGCTCATATTTTGATGATTAATAAGGCGTCTCATTTAAAAGTGGTGATTGGATTGAATTGAGTGATAAAATTAATAAGGATTACCTAATTACTTTTCATGGAAATTATAAAGATGGTAAAAAGGTGGGTTAATGGGATTTATTTATTAAAGGAATTTGGAATTAAGATTTTATAAAAATGTATCAAAATTCTCTATATAAAATATCAATTAGTGGAGGTGGTGAATATAATTATGACTTTTAAAATTTTTCCTAAGGTTCATTTAAAATCGGTAAATGGTGTGTGCTATGTGACCAGACTAACTATTATTCCATCTTACTTTAAAATGGATAGTATTAGAATGGGTAAAAAATAGGCATATGGGTTCAAAATTGGTATAATAATAATAATGAAGAAATGTAAGAATAAATATTTTTAACAATTATTAGAGGAGGTGGATAATATAATAAGGAAAAAATTGGAAAATGGATAGAACCGTGTGATCAATTTAGATGGGATTAGTAAATTATACAAAGTGGCAATTATTAAAACGGTAAAAAATTTGGAAGGTGGAATATATTGTAGAGGTTAAAAAGCTGTGATTAATTTACATCAATGTAATTAATAATTAATAAATCAATAGCGGTGGTGGATTATATGATTAAAGCACTGGCTTCAAAATTGAGAAGTGGGTTGAGTTTTCTGATTGTTTTTATTATTAGGGGGAATATAATTTCAAAGGCTAAAAAGTTGGGAGATGGGACATGTTCGAAAAATCTAAAGTTCATTTTTTGTTGTGGTAAAGATAATATTAATTGATTTAATTAGTGGGTGTATTTATTATGATTCAAATGGAAAAGTACTTTACAGTTACGAAAAGTATTCTTTTTAGAATAAGTTTTAGGGAACCTATAATTTACTTTGGAAATTTCAAATAAGGAAAGAAAAATGGAAGATGGGATATTTACGAAAAATCTAATAATCATATTTTTTTATGGTAACTAAATATTTTTTGGATTTTTTAGTGGTTGTATAAATTATAATTCAAATGGAAATGAGATTTATAGAAGTGAAAAGTATAATTTCGATATTATAATATATAGGGAATCTGTAATATATTTGGGAGACTTTGAAGATGGGGAAAAAGTTGGAGAATGGTAGATATTGTATAGATGGAAAAATTAGAAGGAATATTAATAAATGTAAAAAATATATATAATTTATTAGTGGTGGTGGATCATACAGAGGTTAAATTAAGATCGGAAAGTGGATAGAATTGGATGAAAGGTTTAATGAGGATAAATAAATCATTTATAATGGAGAATATAATATATAGGGTTTAAAGGTTGGTAGATGGAATATTTTAAATTTAAAAAATGAAATTTAAGAATGGTAATCATATTAAGTAAATCATAGTGGTTGCATAAATTTTGATGATTATGGATTTGAAGTTTAAAGAAGTGAAAAGTAATTAGCTTTTTAAAATAAATAGTACACCTATTATTTATGTTGGATCATTCAAAAATGGTTTCAAAGTAGGTAGATGGGATATTAGATATAAGGGGTTTGATTTCAAAGGAAATTAATAACAGGAATATAAATAAATGTAAATAAATCTAAGAATAGGGGGCCAATTTTTAATTAGTGGTGGTGGAACATATAGTGAGAAAAATTAAGTTAAAATTGGAAGATGGGTAGAGTTGGATGAACGATTTTATAATAATAAATTAATCATTTATAATGGCGAATACAATACAAAAGGTATCAAAGTAGGTCGATGGGATACTTGTTATGGTATTTTTGGAAATGGAGAATTTAAATAAATGTATATATTATATGAGCATAGGTGAATAATTACATATTAGTGGGGGTGGATCATATGATAATAGAAGGGCTGAGATTAAGGTTGGAAGGTGGATAGAGTTGGATGAACGTTTTCATTTGAGAAAATAAGTTTGTTATTATGGCGAATATAATATGAAAGGGAGAAAGGTAGGTAGATGGAATATTAGTTATGATAGATTTGGAAATGGATTATACAAACAAATGTAAATATTTTATGAATATAGGTGCATCATGATATATTAGTGGTGGGGGATCTTATTATAAAGGAAAGGGTTCTATTAAGATTGGTAGATGGGTAGAATTGGATGAAAGGTTTAATTGGGATAAATAGATTACTTTTAGTGGTGAATATAATATGAAAGGGAAAAAGATAGGTAAATGGAATATTAGTCATGATAGAAAAG
Organism: Paramecium sonneborni; assembly: GCA_905182985.1. Taxonomy (NCBI): domain Eukaryota; phylum Ciliophora; class Oligohymenophorea; order Peniculida; family Parameciidae; genus Paramecium; species Paramecium sonneborni. Next base: position 42,222 of record CAJJDN010000021.1, on the reverse strand, counting down.
GAAATGGAGAATATAAATAAATGTAAATGTTATATGAATAAAGGATAATGATATATTAGTGGTGGTGGATCTTATGATAAGGGAGGGACTTAGATTAAGATTGGAAAGTGGATAGAGTTGTAGGATTGGTTTTGGAATTTTTAATAAGTCGTCCATAAAGGTGGATACAATACGAACGGGAAAAAGGTCGGTAGATGGTATATTTTAAATTTAAATTTTGAAAATCCATTATGGTAAATATTATTCTGTAATTTTTTTTAGTGGTTGTATCAATTTTGATGATAATGGAAATGAAATTTATAGAAGTGAAAAGTAATTAGCTTTTTTAAATTAATAGCAAATCTATTATATAAGTTGGATCATTCAAAAACCAAATGAAAGTAGGTAGATGGGATATATTTTTTAAGGGGTATGATTCCAAAGGAAATTAATTAAAAGAATATAAATAAATGTAAATAAATCTAAGTATAGGTGCATGATCATATGTTAGTGGTGGTGGATCATATGGGGAGGGAGAAGATTAGATAAAGATTGGAAAATGGGTAGAGATAGATGAAGGGTTTACATGGTTGAAATAAGTCACTTATAATGGTGAATATAATATATAAGGTATCAAGGTAGGTAGATGGGATATTAATTATTGTAAGAAGAATGAAAATGAATACAAATAAATGTAAATATTTAAAAAGTATAGAGCCATGATCTTATGTTAGTGGGGGTGGATTATATGGAAATGAAGAGAGTTAAATTAAGATTGGGAAATGGGTAGAGTTGTGGGAAAATTTTGAAAATTATGCCTTCATTCTTTATAATGGCGAATATAATATTAAAGGTATGAAGGTGGGTAGGTGGGATATTAATCATGATAAATATTTAAATGGAGATTATTAAAAAATGTAAATATTATCTCAGCATAGATCAATAATATTATATTAGTGGTGGTGGATCATATAGTGAAGAAGATTAAATAAAGATCGGAAATTGGGTTGAAATTGGAAATAGATGGTGGATAACATAGACAGGTGAATATGATTTGAAAGGTATGAAGATTGGTAAATGGGTCGAAATAGATATAAAGTAGAGTAAGCAACTAAGTGAAAATTATTATAAGTATTGAAATAAAAGAAAATGGTAATAATTATATATACACAAAATTAATCCTGGGGCTAAACCAATTTATTTTTTTCTTTAATTTGATAAATATTTTTTTGGTTTTTTATACTTTTGAATGGTATTTACTTTTTTGTGTTTAGGATTGATTAAATTTCTTAAATTTGATATGAAAAGTTATTGTGAATATTTACTTCAGCTTATGATGGTGATTTAACAGATTCCAACATTCTAAAAGTTTTGAATTTCATAATCAGTTTTTAGGATTTAGAGGAACAACTACGTAATTACTAATAAAAATGCGCAATCAGAGGGCAAAGGTTAATCAAAAAAAAATGAATGATCCAAATCATGACGATAAATTTTTGCAACAAATAATGCAATGCTTTGCTACTTGTGATAATTTTCTAATATCAAATTTACAAGATTTAAAAAGTAAATTATTGAAAGACTAACACACTAATATCAAGGCGGCCTGTAAATTTTAAAGTCTAATCTGTTTGTAATGTTAAAACTTAAGACTTCTAGCTGATTTCCTTATTTCCATTCTATCAAAGGGATTCAAGTTGGCTGCTACTTGAGATTCAATTAAGCTCAGCTAAAGATAAAGTTTTGATAAAAATCTGAATAGTTTAATTTCTTTTACTAATTTGAATATAAGAAATGAAAAGAATAATCCTATCTGATTGTTATTAAATTTAAAAAGTTAAAAATTAGATAGCATGCTTTTAGAGAAAATTTTAATTTTATAAAATAGGCTAACAAATATCAAGTAAAATGATTTTATTAAATATAACTTTATTCTTAATTTTGTCTTTATTTCAATAAAATTAGCAAATGCTGCTGTAAGTCACAATTCCACTCCTGTAGCTCAATTAAAAACTTAGATTCCAATGGTACACTTAACCTTATGTAAAGTCACTTTTCAAATTAGAATTTTCAATTCAATTTTTATTGAAATTTAGCTTTTGGTTATAAATTATAAATATATTATCAATAAGCCGAATTTTTATTCATCATAACAATGCTCAATAATACTATATTTGCATACAGGATTTTTTAGCTGTTATCATTATTTTTTTTTAGAGTTACTAAATAGTGCTTCTATTCTGGATATAGAAATACTGATGAAAAAATTCATTCATAAAGTTGACATATCTTATTTAGTTCTTTGGAAAATTGCCATATAATTGCATATATAAATGAGGTTTTATTTATTTAGAAAAGTATTTTTAGGCCATTAAATGTAACCTTTCAATCCAAATCCTGTGAATTATTAGTTTTTACAAGTTAGTTGTTTAGAATGCTAGGATCAGGTATCCTATAAATTTAAATACTATGAATATTGATAAAATTTTGAAAGCATCAATAATCCTGTAATAAGATTGATTTAATTCTTTTTTTCACTTTATTTGTAATATTTTGCTTTTTATCATTTATTTTAGGAAATTGATAAATTATTATGATCTAACTTTCCTTTTACAAAAGAGTTAAAATTTGTCCTTGCTATATAACAGCTTACAATTTAAGCTCTAGTTGTTCATATTTCACTGTAGAGTAGGAAAATTTTTGGTAAGAAATCTCAAAAAAAAAAGAACTTAAAGTAAAGTAAGCATGGATAAATTCCTTAAAAATTATTATGATATATTTATGTTGAAAATCTATAATATTTTAAAACATAAAAAAATTTTGATAAATTCTATCACATTAAAGATTTACAATGATATTATCTATTTTAAACGGTAGATATGATTAACTTTATTATAAAATTATATTTTGTTTTATATAATTAAAAATCATTTCACTTCAATTTAATAAATTGAATAATTCTAGAGGGACTTTTCCCATAAAATAATAAATTTAGCATCATTTGTCATAGTTCCAAATATAAAAGCACTATCAAATTTCAATTTTGTTGAAATTCTATATATACCATGAGTTTATTTTGTTAGTAAATAAACATGAAATTTATGTCTGAATAATATAATCTCCTTCTCTTTGTTAAAAAGAATTGGAAAAAAATTATAATTCGCTACTTCAGAGGATACTATTAACTGTTATTCTTTTTCTTTTTATTCTACAAAATTCCCACTAGCTAGTTCAAAGTAACTTACACAATCTTTTCCATTTTTAATTCCTCCTACCCAAATAAATTGGTCTTCTTTAATAAAACAGATAATAGCTCCTATTTCATTTATTGATTATTTAACGATTTACTAAAATTCCCATTTATGGTCTTTTGCTTTTTTCCAAGTTATTATTTATTTATTTCCACCACATGAAACTAAAAAAGTCTCTGATTCATTTAATGATAACCCATAAACATCATGAGTATGTTTCATTAAAGAATACGAGAATTTTAGATTATTATTATCTAAATCAACTTACCATATTTTAATCGATTTATCATCACTTCCAGAAAATAATGTTTTTTCATTTTTACATAATAATAAACATTCAATCCTATCAGTATGTTCTTCAAAGAATTATTAACTTTTCCATTCTTTTCCATTTACCTGTTTCCAACATCTGATTGTCTTATCAGCTGATCCAGAAATGAAACTATTTTATACCTTGCTAAATAATAAGCAAGTTATATCATTTTTGTGAACTGATAATGTTTAAACTTCTTATAAATTGCCATCTTTAAAATCTCAGACTTTCATATTTTAATTACAACCAGAAACCATAATTTATCTAGTATAGTTAAAGGCAATCGCAAAACAATAATCTGATTATTTTAATTGATTATTAATAGGTTTAAGAGTGATTTTAGGCTATTAAATTTAAACAATTTCTGATAAGGAATTTTTAGTTTCAGCTATATATTTTCTCTATTCTGAATTCAATTTGGTTAATTTTAATTAAATTTTATTAATTGATAAACTAGTAATCTTAATAATTTACTCAACTAATAATTCATAATCCTTTTTATGAGATTCTGATTAATTGATAAAATTTTCCAATTCCTTTATAAAGTTATATGTATAATTAACTTATTCTTTAGCAATTAAACTATTCATGTAATAATCTAACTCTTCTATAATTGAATCAATTATTTAATTAAATTTTAATTTCCATTTATTAATATCATTCTACAATTTTGCCAGATTTTCCTTTTTCTAAGTAATAAATGAGATTTTCAAATTTAAATTCTCTTAAATATTATTTTCAATTTCTGATTAAATAATATTTAAACCTAAAATGCTCACACTTGATTTAATATTTAACACGCATTCACTGCATAATAGCCTGTCATTCATCTAAACATCTTTTCCTACATCTATTTAACTTATCGGATGATTATGATTTTTGGAACATCTTAAATTCTCTTTTTCTATCATTTTAATTTAAATCATTAATTACTTTTATTAGTTAATATAAAAAACAGAGTAAAATGTTAACAATAAGATTTGCTCTTATTTAAAAGAAATTAATTGCTCAAAATATATTCAGCAAGAATTTCAATTTAAATTAATAAATAAATCCTTTTTTTAAATCTAAAGATATAAAAACACAAACAATCTACAATAAATACAATTATCTCGTATTAACTTAATTTTAAATATTTCCTTGTGATTCAAACCTCTAATTAGAATTAAACTGTACTTTATCTATTACAATTAAATATATTTTTGTTATATCTATTGAAAATTAAGAAAAGTAATAAAAATTATAATATTTTTGAAATTTGTTTATCAAAAACATTTTTCACTCATAATTTTTTAAACAATTCTCAGATTTTAGAGTTATTACTAATCATTTCTTCGAAACTAATTATCAAAAGACGATTATTCTATTTTAGGATTAGGAAATGAGAATTCAATTTTTGTTGGTTGAACTCTTTTGTAGAAAATTTAGATGAATAAGGGTATTGATACTAAAGATGCAAAATATTATTATTTAGTTTTTGTTTGTCTTTATCACTAGATTTTAAACAGTGTTTTTAAAAATTTAAATCAAAAAAATGAATTTTACTTTTAAATTATAAAATAACTGGCTTAAGACAATAGAAAATCTCTATTTTCTAAATTTTTATTTAATAACAAACTAAATAGAATAATTCCTGTTAATTATGTTTCATTTATATTTAATTTATTAATCTAGTCAGATATAGTTTAGTTAAATACTAAAAAACTTTAGCCAAAGAAAATAGGGAATACTAAAATTTTCTTTATAGGGAGATAATCATCATAATAAACTAAAAACAATAAGTCATCTTTAATCTTTCCAAAAAATTACACCAATCTGGTACTCATAATAAAAATATCCCTTTGTTTTTTTATATTTGATTTAAAATTTTACTTAGGCTTAATTCTATTGATAATATAAATCTTATTAATTCTGTTCATTGTTTTTGATCCTTTAAATATATTTAGGGACGAATATTCTCAATATTTTTATGAACATTAAACTAGAAATGCTCGAATCTAATATGTCTCTTCACACCTAATTCTTATTTAGCCTTTTGCACAAAGCTAAAATATGTGATGAACAGATTAATATTAACTGGCTACTGTCTAATTGCTGAGTAGAAATATTAGAATTATTTTCATCTAGTTTGCTTAGATATTGTATATGTTTTAATATTAAAATTTAAACTAAGAACTTAATAATTTATTATTAGTATTATTTATTTATTCTTTCATGATCATTACTCTATTCACTTTTTTTAATAGATTCCCTTTTTGTTTATAAATTTATAAGGTAAATCTTATTAATAGAATTTAAATATATTCTTATAAAACTCTTCTGGTCAAAATATATAACTTAAATAATATTATTTAAACATAACGAGTTTTAATCAAAATCTAAAAGAATTATCTAATTTATGATTGTGGTTGATTAGCTGATATTGCTTAGCCAATTGAAGAATGTTGCATAATGGTGTGTAGTGTCTAGTCAATTTAGTTAAATAGTGCCTTCTCAACTCTTGAAGTTTTATGTAGATTTCACTTTATTATCAGAATAACATTTTTATTAATTATTTGAATCTTAAATTAGGTTTCGCATCTGTCACAAGAGATCTGATCGCTTTAATCAGAAATATCTTATTAGTAAATATAAGACATTTTATTTTACTAAGAAAGGAATATCTATTTGAATTATATCATGAAATATTAACAGTAACTAGCATGGAATGAAAATATTTAGATAATATATTTAATCAATTTTTGAGTATGTTAAAAATGAATAATAAATTATTTAATTCCTTTCTTTTATTCTTAAATAATGATGGGTATGTGTTGAAATGAAGTTATAAAGTATAATTCATCATTAAAAGGATGCCAAAAGCGTAGAAATTAAGGTGGTGAGTGAGAATTAAAACTAGTGTGATTTTTATGAAGTTTAAAGAATATGTAATGAAGGTATTATTAATTTTATTAGAAATTAGATTTGACGTTATGCAGTTATAAAATTACTAAGAAGCTATTGAATATTATGATTAAGCTATTTTAATTAATTCTAAATATGAAAAAGCCTGGAACAACAAGGGTAATTAATTTATAAGCAATACTATTTAGGTTTAGCATTATATTCCTTCATTATGTTTAAGGGTCTTAAGCAGATTATAGAAATACTAAGAAGCAATCGAATGTTGGAATGAAGCGATTTAAATTAATCTCAAAGATGACAAAACCTGGCATAACAACATTTTTATTCTTCAAAAAAAATATATTCAATCAAACAATAAAATCCAAATTCTTTTAATCCAAAAATACAAATAATTCTAGATATTCTTAAATATCTATTCTAAATATTTTATTTATTCATTTTTCCTTCTAAAATGACAATTATTGAGTGTATAAAATTACTTGAATTTTTTTTATTTGTTCTTATTAATTTTTTAGTATTTTTTAATATTTTAAAGTCCTCTCAATATAGTTTAATCCTCCTTAAAATTTAGATTATATAAATAGACTAAATTAAGAATAATATTTTTTTTTCTAAACTTTTCACTTCCATACCTAAGCCATATTATTATTCTTATAATAAATGCTGTAAAAATTTTTTATTTGTTTTATATAATAATCATGAGTTATTTTATAAGCCAAAATTTAGAATTTTATCACTTATTCTTAAATTATTAATTAAAAGATTGTTTAATTTATTTTGAAATCATAAATTACTAAACAAGCCTTAATATAACTAATCTTATTGCTTAGTAAAAAGACAGAAATACTCCAAAAATGTGAATAAACCATAAGAAAATATTGAAGGAATTTAATAAAACAATCAACTCTGTAATATAACTTATGTAACTAAATTTATCTTCTATCCGCTACTTAATTTTCTCCAATTTAAAAAATGATTTAAATACCAATAATAATAAATCTTTCTCTAACCTTCCATGACCAATTTAAATTAAGACATATTTTAAATAAATATCATCTAAAGATTAGGATACTTTATTAATATTCTTTTAGATCAATAAATTCTGAGAATTATTAAGAATAAATATTGATTTGATATTATTTATTTCAATTATTAAATTGTTTCAAAGGAAAAATTTAATAATTTTCTATGATATAATGACTATTTTAATATGTTTAAAATGGTGTTAAAAAGAAAATGCCACTCGAAAGAAAAATAATTTTTATTTCTAATATAAATAAATTAATTAAATATAATTACGATTAGTATTGATATTTTATTTACAAAAATATAATAAATATTTTAAATTCATAAAATATCCTCTAAGATTACTTTTTAATTGTTTTATTTATATAATGAAATCGAAACATTTTAAATATTTAATAAAATTTTTATTCATTATAATATATTTATAAAACAATAAGGAAAATTAAGAAATACCTTTACTTCTATTTGGTATAAAAGATCTTTTTTTTTAAAAACAATATAAACTACAAAATTAAGAAGCAAGGATTATAAAGTTTATTTTAATATACTTAATTTTCATTTTCTTTTTTAATAATGCTCATTGTAATTATGTATCTATTCTTTTTTTAGAAAATAAATTTATTGTTACCCAAGCTTAATTCAATAAATCTCCCTACACATAATATTTCTTGACTTCATCAAACTCAAATAAAAATTATGCTCTTTCATACTTGCCTTAAATAATATTAGGTGTCTTTTAAGTTAAAAATTATTGATTGTTAAAGTTAGATGAATTAAATTTTTCTTCTTGATTTTTCTTTTAAGCTTCATTAAATCCTTACTTTTGAACAAGAGAATGATCTATTTATTGGAAATGTTCTACTTTTTCTTCTTAAATACCAGGTTACTTAATACCAGTTTTTATTTTTATCTCTTCTTATTCAAAATTTCCAATTTAATTTTATTATCCATCTTAATTTGAATATTTTTTTTTTTCTTAATTTTAGAGATCATTTTACTATTCCTCTTTAACAGAATCATAAAGATAATACTAAGTGCCATAAAGCTAGTTATCATATTTTTATAAAAATTCCAACAATTACAAAGCTAGATTTCTTTATCCTAAAACACTTAAAGAAGCCAATACTCTCCTTAATCTTAACTAATTGTGTTTATTAATTCTAAGACAAGTCTAAAATTAATTTTTATTCACTAATTTTAATATTTCATTATTCCATTCAATACCTAAAAATTTTAAAAACATTTTATAGTTATTGACATAGAATTTCCTTATCTAGATATAAAAATATATTTTTAACCTCATCATTTTCAATCATTAAATTTCTCTCTTCAATTGTTAATCTATAGCAATCAGAATTAAACATGCTCTTGAAGAAGTTAGGAAAGATCCACTATATAAATGAATGGTTTTATTCTAGGTCTTTATAAAATTTTTAAATTTTATATTATTCCTCCTTTTTTTCACTATTTTCCTTTTCCTTGTATTAATCCCAGTTTTAAATGTGGTCCAGAATATCCTTGCTTAAATTGCCAGTTTTGGTTTTGTGAAAATCATAATTATGTAATTCCCCCTTTTTTAGCCCTATTTACTTTGATTCTGATTAAACCCTTCTATTTTTCTGCATCATATTATATTATTTTTAGATATAAAATGAAATTAAATAAAAAAATATAGGATAATGAAAAATAAATAAAATAAGTATTCTTTCAGTTATTCTAACATTAATTATAAATAATCATCTAACTATACTATTTTTAGATGATAGTGTAAAAAATTTCAAATATCAATTAATTATTGTTAGATTACTATTAAAGAATATATAAGGTGTGATTCTGATAAAAGTATTAAAGATAAAAAAAAGTATTTGTATTCATTCTACTAATTACAAATTCTAAAATATTTATTAATTTAACTTTTAAAGATGCTAGCCACTAAAATTTTATTAGATAAATTATTATTTTCTGATGATTTTATACTTTAAATAAATGTTTAATTAGATTTATGCTTAATCTTGGTAGAATCTCTAAATCAAGATCTAAAGAGATAATTTATAGTTTTTGGCTTTCGAGTTAATTGACTATAATTAATCTAAAATATTTTGAATAATACCCCTAAGACATTGATTTTTTCATATGATTGTTGATGTATGATCATATTTGATACTTTAAGCTATTTAAACTCTATTCAATGACATTTTTTCTTTAATAATATTTTGAATGAAGATAATTGTAATAAAACCTCATACTTGATCAAAATCAGAGAGACTGCCAAATTTTTGTTTAATTGATTTTATATATATTAATGAAAAAATAATTTTCATTTTTTTTAAAGAATTTTTTATAATGTGATTTTCCCTGTTCTTGAATATCTCAAAAAATTTATGGTTGAATACTTATAAATGAACAAGAAATAGTTACAAAAATACTATCTGAATTTAGGTTTCTTGCTTTTCTCTTAAAAAATTTTGTTAAACAATATGTAAATATGAATATATAAATTTAGGGTTATTTTTAAAAAATTTCTAAAGTTCCAATTAGGTAGAGTCTTTTTGATATCTTAAAAATTAGCTAGCTTAACAATTAATCTATTTTAGTCTTTCCTATTTTAATGATCAAGGTAGTGATTGGATAATTTTCCTCCGAAAGAATAAAATTCAGTATCGAAATGTAATTTTATTATTTTGATATATTTTTAAAGTAACTTCTTATTAAATTTAAGGTTGTTGGTCTCTAATGAAAATTCGATTCAAATTTTGTGAAATTTAAATGTTTCAAAAAGTAATTTTCTACTTTATATTAAGTTTGATATGAGTATGTTTTACAATAGGATGTATTTCAATATCTTTAGTTTTAAACACCATGATTATTACATTCCAATTCCAAACAATATTATTCTTATGTAATAATTAATATTTATTTAGAAGTAAAAAGCATTTGTTTTCTATTAAAATTACAACCAATTAATTTTAGTATTCTTAAAATAGAAATGGCGATTATTATCTCATTTCTTATTTTCAGAATTCAGAACATTAAAGTTTGAAATTATAGGAAACATGTATTATACATATTAATTAAAAGCAAAAATTTGTAAATATAATTGGAAATAGAGTCACTAATTAACAATTCTCACAAGTAATTTTTAGTATATGTTCTACATTCT
>CAJJDN010000021.1:0-30826 GCA_905182985.1 Paramecium sonneborni | reverse complement strand
TAAATATAAATACAATTACAATAGATTTAAAAAATTAATGAATTAAATAATAATACTATTTCATATAAACTTGTATTTACATCTTTTGATACTATTTGGATTTATTGATTCTAGGTAATCAAGTCGTTTATTGAAATAATTTAAATAATTTTAATGAATTTGATTATCATTTGACCATTTTAGATTATATTCATATACATAATATTTATACTATGTATATGATTGTTCAGTTTCATTATACAAATAATAATTAAATTGTGTTAATATAACGGGAAATAAGTTTCCATTATAATTAATTGCTTATCCGGTAATTGAATTATTTGATTCATCACATGAGAATAATTATAACAAATCAGAATCCCATTGAGTATTTTCATTTTATTTATATGGCCATGGCAAGCAACCTGTTGAAGATAGATAATCATAAATAATTGCTTCATTTATTCCTATCAATTTTAAATATTATTCATTCATTCCTCTAGCGATAGAAGTAATTACACCATTTTTATATTTTGAAATATATAAAGAATAAGCAGTTGTAATTAATCTTTCAAACTCTTCTAATTCATTTTCGTTTACTATATTATACTTTTCAATATTTAGTTTATTATTATGTAAATTATTGAAAATTTTAGCAAGTTATTCATTTTTCTTTCCAAAAATTTCTTTTATTATTGTCATTGGTGTGTATTATCTTTCGATTGGTTCAAAATAAAAGACATGTGTATTTTTGCATTTATCATACCTAATAACTTTATAGTTAAATGAATGAGGATCAATTGATAAATTACCTAATTAATAATCTCGACAAGTTAATTAAGGAATTTAAATGTTTGAGTTAAGACGAAAAACGATATTTTATGGTATTGATGGTGGTAATACTTAAGAAAATTGTTAGATTTATTTGAGCATTGACATATCTATATTACTTCCAAACTAAAATTCTAATGTATATTAATTTTTTCTTTTTTCTTTTTTGATTTATTTCGTCACCAATTCTTTTTTTTCTTCCTAAACCCTTTTCTAATGTTATAATATTGATGACATTATTAAATTATATATATATTAAAAGTTTTCTAATCAAGATCAAATTAAATTCCTGTAAATTAAAATAAACTAAAATCAATTCGAATAATAAAATATCCAAATTTAAAAACTACATGCTTCTTTATAGGAAAATATTCCAATGCTAAAGATTTAAATTCATCAGAATTCCTCAATATAAATTATTCTTTAATATTTAGAAGATTAAATTTTGCCTAAAGCAAATGGATATTTTCAAATTAGAAATAATAATTCTCATTAATTTCTTAATTAAACTATGAAAGATAATTCAACTGATCTTAAATTGAAAAAATTTTTAAATATTTTTTCATGCTAATAGAAAAGATTTATATTGAAAAGTAAATTTTATTATGTTATTTATTTTAAACCAATGAACTTTTTTTTAAATATTTTAGGAGCTTTCACAGTTTGGTTTTAATCAATTTTAAAATTCAAAAATTAATAAAAGAAATTTAAATTAAACTAAATGTTTTTATTTAATTGAGGAGAAATTATAATAATCAATATATTAAATATATTTCAAGAAAAAGATACTAATTTTTTGTAATGAGTAATTCATTATTTTTAAAAGCAACGAATGTTTGTTATAATTTAATTAAAAGGAAAATCTTAATTCATACTATGTTAAGAAAAATTAGAAGGGCGAATAAGTAAGTAATTAATAATAATAGTAACAATTGAATAAACTATTAGTTATATAAAAATTATAATTAAAACGCTATAATTGGATAAAACATGAAGATGTCCGCTAAACTTTTTCGATATTAATTATTTAGAAAATCAATAAATACTTAAAAATGAGCTTTATTAATTATATATATTGATAAAAAAAAATTAAACTAAGAAATGATAAATGTCAAATAGTTAAAGTATTAAGTAATAAATATGAAATTAAATATTTTTAAATTACCATATAATAACTATTATTTTAGCTAAATTGTTATTATAAAATATTAATATGATTTTTTGACTAAATAAATTAAATAATTAATGTTATTGAGAATATTAACTAAGGAAGATTATGATTAGAAATTAATTTCAACTAGTTTAAATAGAATAAAAATATTAAACAATTTTTTAAAAATTATAATTTAAAAGTTAAGATATTTAAAATTTATATTAAGAATAAAAAGTAAGTTTTTTTGTATTTTAAATATAAATATTTTTATGTTCTTTATTCTTCGAATTCAAAGTTTACTCATAATAATTCTGGACGACTTATTAAATTTGATTTTAATTTATTCTAATTAGTTCATTAAAATGCAATAAAAAATTGAATTGATATAAAAATTTTTGCATTATTAAATTGATAAATTACATTTTTATGAATATATTAAATTAATAATCAATTTATTAACATTAAATGTCTTTGGATTATATATAAGAGAAAATATGTAAAGATTTTGTAAATGAAAATGGTTATAAAAGAACTTAAAAATTAGATAAATGAAATTCTGATTAGATTATAAAATTTAATTAAAAAAAATTTATAAATTATTTTTTAGAGTAGATTCTAATGGATATTTCAATGATGCTAATGCTAATATAATATTAAAGTTGAGAAAAAATATTAAATTTAAGTTCAAATTCCATGAAATGGATTCAATTAATATCTAAATGATTATCTAAAAAAGCATTATTGAAGGATTGACTGAAATCTTCCAAAATGATATTGAAAAGTATTAACAATGAAAGGTAGAATAATTTATTTAATAAAAGGAAAAACAAATTTACAATCTTCATAGGTTTATAAGGATCAGGAAAACCACTACTTGCTCAATACCTATTTATTATATTATTTCTATCATTCCTGAAATTCATTTTCTGAAATTTCTAAATATTAGAAACTCATAAATCTTTTTATGAAGTCCTCATTTTCCGCCGATATACTAATGTAATTATTAAAGTAAAAATAAAATAATTATACAAAGAAATAACCACATTTTTTCACGAATATTTTCAAAGTAATCTTTTCTTAGCTTTATATTAAACTTAATTGTATTTAATTTATGTTGGCACATATTCAAATGGTGGAAAAAAATATGAGTTCAAATAGCAAAAACAATAGAATTTTAGAGGAATTTTTAAATAATATTTATAAAATTAAAATAAATTAGTTGTTAATCAATTAATTTTGTTTTAAGATTAAAAATTAAAATATCTATAAGCATAGTTTAATCATAAGTAATAAAAAAAAAGAAAAACTGTGATAATATTAGTAGAAGATTTGATGAATAGTAGAAATTTAAATAGATATCTAAAGATCAGTGCTTCATTTATTAAGACATCTTTAGGAATCAAATGTGAGCCTTTAAAATGTGTATAAATCCTTAAAGTCTGATATTTCATCTTCCTTAATTATTCTCATAACTTTACTTAAGTCTAATAGCCTAAAATTTTAATAATCTATTTTTTGCAAGGCATTAAATAGTCAATTAAAGAAATTAACGCTAAAAAATTTTATATTTTGAATTAGTTGGGTATTTGTAAGTTTTCTAAATTGAAGCTAATTTATCATAAATTAATTTACTATAAAAAATTCTTGGCCAAATAATATTTATAAACTAATTTATTTCAAATTTTCAAGCAAATGAATCCCTTTTTGCTAATGATAAATTATATATTTTCCCCTTGCATCCTCAAGCTTAATTACCGTCTCTTAAGTTTAGATCGTTTGAGTTGATGTAATCTATAATATTAATATTAAAGGGTTAATTCGAAATTCTAAATTATAATGAGAATATTATGTATAATCATCGTTCTACTATAACCTTACCATCAAATGTTTTCGGGCATCTTTAAATATAAATTACATTTATGAAATTAATTAAATATTTTTATTTAATGCTTCAATTAGAATGTCTATTTTTAATTTAAATTCTGGTCGGATTTTCAAAAATTCAATAATTATATTTTGGTGATGATGAATATTAATATTTTTCAAGGTAAGCAATAGTAATTTAGGCAAATGAGACAGAAATTGTTGAGAAAGATTTTTCAAATATTTAAAACTTAATTGATAATGTGATGTTGTTTTCAAAACAATTATCAAACATAAATAGGAATTTAACAATATAATAAGATTTTTCAATTGTTATTACATCATTATTATATGATAACTCAGCTATCGACATTTGTTTTTCTAAAATTGGTTTAATTCATTGTAAATATCGAGCAATGAATTAGCTTATAAATGATGATCTCATTATTATTGACTCATAAAATTATAGTCTAAAAACTAATGATAGTATTTGTGATTAGTTATATAATGTTTGGATTAATAAATTTATAATCTAATGTAAATCCTTTGAAGGATTGATGATAATGTTGATTAATAATTAAAGTGAAATAATAGATTCAATAACCATCAAATCTATTTATAATTAATAATTAAAATCAATTTCAAAAGATCAATACATAATTATTTATGAATCATTTGATTCTTTATGTTCATTATATGTTGTCTAATGGTCTATTAATACAAATGATCTATAGTATGAAAATATAATTATAAATGGGTAAGATTACTCAGATTCTGAAATTTTTGGTAAAATAAATAATATTCAATTTTATGACAATAATGTTTTGTATATATATTTTACTTACTTGATTTTGCACTTAAACCTCATTGACTTATCTATAACAACTATCTATGTTTCAAATAGTAAAGAAAATTAATACTTTTAATTAATAAGTTTATCCTAAATTCACTCAGAAATGCTGATTTACTTAGATGACAATTTAAAGAATATTTATGAAATAGGTAATAAAGAATTTCGAATTAATCCAAAATTTTCAAAAGTAGAATAAGTAAGATATATTAATTAAAACATCATTATCAAATTTGAATCTTTATTATACATTGTAAATAACTAATATATTTAAAATGTTATATAAATAGAAGAAAAATAATTTATTTAGTTAGACAAATTGCCATTTGTTTTACTGTTTTCTAAATTTGAAAATTTATAGATTGTAAAAATAAATAGTTTCCCATTCTATTTAAAATTTTCACCATCCTCTTATTTGTCTGTATTTTGGTGTTTTGATATGGAAATTCATGATCATGCAACAATTTATAAAATAAATAAATTGCCATAATAGACTACCATTATTTTAGAAAATAACACTACTAGAGTAAAAATTTTAGATTCAAATCATTCTAATTATTATTATCATTATAGACGCAAAATATTTGGATTTCCAAGTCAAGTAACTCATTATACTGATAATTAAGGAGTTGTAGAAAACATTTTCGAATCAAATGTATTATATTCAAATTTAGACAAAAATACCATTATTTTAAAACTCAATTAACTAGATTCACATATAAAAATAATCTTTCATTTCAATTAAACTTTTACACTTTATGATGATTTTAAGAAAATATATTTAAAACATTAATATCCATTTAATTTTAATAAATCATAAATTTTCATTTGTAAATCTCAGAGCAGACTAATTTTCCTTGTATAATCAACATTATATTGTTACTCTTATGAATCTGAAAAAATAATAGCTTCGAAAATTATTTTTCAAAAGAAAATAAATTATTTTGTACAAAATCAAGATTAAGTGGAATTTTATTTTGAAAATTGTACTTTTACAAAAGTTAATTTATAAAATTTTTAATTAAATGAAATCAATTAAACACGCTCAGTGAATTGTACCATGAATTTACCTAAAGATAATTTAATTATAAAAATTAAACCATAATTAATCGATTTTCTAAGATAAAATTCTTATACTTTTAGTATAAGTTTTCATAATATTATTAGAGTGTAAATTTTTGTAAATTGTCAGAACTTAATTATTTTTGAATTAATTTAGAACAACATTCTAATGAAACTTTATCAAGATAAAATATATTACTATTAATTTCTATATTAATTGCCTACTTATTCTTTTACTATAGAATAACCATTATAATATTAAACCTATTAGACGATGATAGCAATTTTAGCTCACAATGAGTAGATGGATTAATTCATTTTAATTTACGACATTACTTACAAAAAATTGAACTCTTTGATTAAATTTATTTAAGTAGATCCAGATTGTAGAATTTTACACTTTTTGTCAATATCAAAATTCTATTATATTTTTTAAAATTAACATAGAATTGCAAATTTAGATTCAGTAACAGTAATTGTCAAATCTGATTTATTCAAACATCATAAAGATTCCTATTCACTTGACGCTGATATAACACTTTTTCTTGAACCTAGATTTATGTTTAATGAAGATTCTTTGAATATAAAATTGACAGTCTTAAATTTCAATTAAAGGTTATAAATTTTAACTGAAAATAAACTAAGATACTTAATTTAAAACTAATTGAAAGTAATTCCATTAAATCAAATTTATGGGAATATAGAATCAGTTGCTTTTTATTAAAATGGAGTAACAAAAAGAAATTTATAATCTTTTATTCTAGTTGATAAGTTAAAATGTTTATTGTATTAATAGAAGGTTTGTATTTTAGATGGTAATAAAATTATCATAGATGCTTTTGGCAATCAATTGAATTTAAAATTTAACACATCTTAAATTATCAACTAGTTTTCATTATTTCAATTTCAAAATATATTTTCAATTTATACATTAGATGAAAATTTGATTTTGAGAGTACATTCTTATAATTTAGAAGGAAGTTTAATAGAATCAAATGTAATTTCAACAATAAAATTATCATTTGAGAGTCTTTATTTGAATTCATTCATGGTCTTAGGAGATTTTATATTATTTAAAAGTACAGATAATAAATACATTAAGAGATTATTTATAATAATTAACAATTAGATATAATAATTCTATATTAATGGTTCAAGTTAATTTGACTTTATTTCTATTATAAAAACTCCAACATAATACTTTATTACATTTTAAAGTTGTTGTTAGCTTTAAGATTCTGAGGTTTTAAATTTTATAATTCTGAATCATCAGTTTGATATCATTGCTTAAACTAAAATTTCGATCAATAACATGCTTTAAAATATATTAAGTGAAAATGAAGTATTTAAGTTCTCTTTATCTGAATTTGTTAATTATACTGATTATGTCTAAATCAAATTATTAATTTGTTCAAGAAATTTACAATGTCATTATACTTAATTTTAATTTGATTTACAACTTAATCTTTTAGGAATAAGAATTATAAATATTTTGAGATATGAAGTTAATTAATTTTTAGAGGATATTTTATTCGCAAGCACTTAATTTGTTATATTGGATTTAAGAAAAGATTCTTAATAAAAGTATATTTATAACTTAAACTAAAAAAATAAATATATTATAGACAGTCATCAATAAATAGAATTAAAGGATTTAAAAATTGAAAAATATAATCAAACACATTTTACTGCTTAACAATATAGCCAAACAAGTGAAATTTAATTATTCTAACTTCAAAATTATTATATTCCATGTTTGAATACTTGTGATGAATCTATAATTCATTTAGAAATTTCAAATAAGGTATCTCAATTAAACTTAATTTTTGAAAATTCTACTGATCTATAAATTTTACCCTTAAAATTGAATTTATAATAATTAATAATCATAATAACAGGGGCACTAATATTTTTCTATCTAAGAAAATCTAAGAAGAATAAATAAAAAAATGATATATCATGAATATTTGCAAAAATAAATTTATATAATTATATTGATAAATTTTTGAATATTTTTTGAATTATTCATTAAAGCAAAAATTACTTATTTTTTGCCGATTATGGATTGAAATAATATTCAGGTTGCTATGTGTTGAGCATGGTTATTCGAAAATTCTATTCATATCTTATAATCAAACAATATTCATTTATTACAATATAAATATAAGAGAAAGCTAAGTTTTAAATTTTAAATTAAGCCGCCTATATAAATTGAATGATTAAATCAAATTTACAATTTTAATTTTATTTCAGTAATCAATAGGCTTATATATTATTGGATTTTTGTCTTATTCTCATGATGGAAACTCGTATAAATTATTTTCATAATTATGATTTTGATTATTAAATAAAAAATAAATATTCATTATTAGATAGGGAAAATTCCCTTTAAAAGAAATTTTTATTAGAGCACTTAGCTAAAGGATTTAATAATTAGTTGCATCAAAAATGTATACTCATCTGTATTTCCCCAATGTTTTAATATCCATAATAAGTATAATTTCAGTTTAATTGAATAAATCACTATATTGAAAAATCTTTAACAAATTATACTGATAATTCAATTCTAATTACATTTCTTGCTAAAGTACTCATAAATGTTAATTTCAATTTACCCTGTTTTGGCATATTCAATAATTTTAAAATCTGTCATTATCTCCATAATTGTAAGTCTACCCCAAAGTAAATTATTAGATAGGCAAAAAATACTTTTACATGAAGAAAATGTCAATTGAAAGTTCAGGGATACGTCATGTAAAACCATAAATTCCCTTAATTTTATGAATGCTTCGCTTAAATAAGAACCATCAATGTTTGAATATATATATTCTTTATTAAAGCTTCGAATGCATCATTAATTACTAATCTAATAACAAATAGATGATAAGTATTATTTTAGCTTTCATTTAATTATATATATATACATATATATAATTCATCAACAATATTGATGTTTAATTTGTCTGTATAGGCAAGAGATTCCAAAAGTTAAACGTTATTAAAATTAGAAGGAAATTTACCTTTATCCTAATTTTTAATTTAAAAAAATCAATTTAATTATAAATAGTAATATTAAGACTGGTTGAACTTAAGAGTTATTCAGTTGACTAATAGGGTAGATTATGTGATACAAGAGTAAAATGTCAAATTTACAATAGAAGTCCATATTAAAAACAATTTTTAATTTCGGTATTTAAAGGGTATTTATTAAAAATAGAAAATAATAAAAATGCTGTTAGATTTTAACAAAAAGTTTTCTAAGGATTTGCTTTCATCTTAAATATATAAAATATCAATCGGTATACTTAAGGTAATGTAATTTTATTAATGAATTAATTCTGCAGCATTTTAATTTTTAGTTAAGTCTTAAATTTTAATAAGCTTATCTTTATATTTAATTTAATCTTTCTAAATTTGATATATAAGAGGTTAAGGGTGTGTAAAACAAATATTCTAAATTTCTATTATGGACTTCTGATGGACAAATAAATAATTCATAAATTATTCATATTAATTCCTTTAATTAAGGATTTGATAATATTTAATTATGATTTTATTCTTTTTATATTATTTATTGCAGTTATATTAAACTAATGAAATCATTTATTCAGTTATCAAATAAAAAATTCTTAATTATAAAATAATCTTCTAATTGACTAAATAATTTAATTATTATTAGTAATCTGGAATGCATAAAATAACATTGAAATTTTTAGATGAGTCTATTGAATAGAAATACTAACAAGAACATTAATCACCAAAACGAAGAACTCATATTAAAATATTCTTATTGATTTTTATTATCCTTTAAATCATCAAATTAACTATTGCAATAATAAATTAAAATTTTGCACTAGTTTACCAGTTACTTGGGATGATTTCATTCACAACTTTATCGAAATTCTTTAATATTAATAAAGAATATCACTAACGAGCATCAATCATATACATCAACATTTGTTTTTCAATATATGTGATTTTCTTGGATCCACGATTAGATACTGCAACTATGTATTATAGAGGTGCTCATTAAATGATCATCAACATTATTAATATACTTGGAATTGAATTTTTGGATTCAACAATAACAATTATAATAATGTATTCACTTAGAATATTTCATCTTATTTATAATAGTTCAATTATTGATATTACTTCTGTTATAATGGGTTTTGGAATTAATTTCTTATTAATTATTATTGTTTACTTATATCATCAAGCAATAAGATCCTAATTCCTCTTAACTTAAATTGATTAAAGATGGTAAGGTATACTTTAATAAATTCTTCATAATTAAAAATTTATCTTAATCAATTATCAAATAGAAAAATTGTAATTTTAAACTGTTACTTCCACTTTTTCATAATCCATTCAGTCTTAAGAAGATGTTATGAAATTTTTAAGGGAGGCCAAAGTAGATTATATAGAAAATAGTTCATTAGAGCAATACTTATTTCATAAGTTATAACTTTTTTCTTAAAATTGTTTGAAAATAGTGAACCATTCAATAAACGTTAAATTTAATAAATAATTAATTTCCATTGATTATTCAATATTTTTTGGAAATTAACCAACGATCTTAATTTAAACCAGTCAATAAATAATATAATTGTAAAAATAATAAGTAGAGAAAGTTTGTCTATTGTATTTAAAATTATTAACTCTTTTTATTAAAATAATTAAGTAAAAAATACCTTTTGATTAAATATAATTCCATAAACTAGCTAATAAGATTTAAATTTAAGAAATAATCACATCAATTTGGAGTTAATAAATGTTATCTAAAGAAATCAGTCTTTAGAAATCTTTGCTAAAAATTTAAACATTTTGTAATCCAAACACTATGATTCAACTTGTTGGTTCAGACTAGTTTATAAATACTATCCCAAAAATATTTCATTTATTATTAGCTTGTATAGTTGATAGTTCAACTAGTAAATTAATCAAAATTAAAGGTTAGACTATGGAAAATTAATTGAAACTTATTAAAATACAAGGAAAATTTAATCTTAAAAAATTAAATGATTATACCAGAAAAATTAAGAATTGCTTACTTCTTATATGCAAAAAAATCTAAGCATAAAAATTTTGTATAATTTCAATTTATTTATTTTAGGTATTGAACTTGAATTCAATGAGGAAATTTATTAACCATTTCCAAATAATAAAATGCCTTAATTACATTTTAATTATAAAAAGAAGAAGTTCAATGAATGAATCAATATTATCAATTAAAAATGATTTTATCCTTTAATATGTTAATGATTTATGTTATTATGTAAATAACATATAATGAAAACACTTAATGTGATCATTCAAATTTAAGAATAGTTTTTTTTAACTCATAGTTACGTTACTTCCTTCTAAATTTTTGATTTTAATTAATTTAGTCTAATTCTCATTTTCTTGCATTATCTACTCCTATTAAATTATTCAAAATATTTTTCAATTTTTTTACTTTTTTTTGAAGTTTCCTATATGGCATATTATATTTTTCTACTTCTTTGACAATAATCTTAAAAATAATTTAATTGTTTTAATATTGCAGCTTAATTTAAAATAGATATCATGGTACTCTAGAACAATATCTAGATTAAAATATCAGCCTAAAAAATTAATTTTATTTAATTCACAAAAGGATTCATAAAATAAATTAGCTTAATAGCAATAGACTATTTAGGATTCAAGAGAATAATAATTATAATAAAGGAATCAATGCAAAGATATTCAGAGAGATGCAATAAATATCGAATCTTGAGTAGAAAATTCCTAGGTATGGAAATAAATGAATCTATTCTATAATAATCATTAATCCATCAATATTATAAAAATTCTTACAAGAAGAATGATTATTAAGCTAATTTAAAATATCAATTAAATATAGGTTTTAATTATTGGTTTTACCTATCAAATGGAAGCATAATTTTGTCATATTAATATTTGATTTCAATAGATAGTTTATGAATTATTAAAATCCATTATGATAATCTTTTAATAAATAAAATTTTATATAGATTTCGAACAATAATGAAATCCATAAAGACATTAATAGATATATAATAGTGTAATAAATTTTAATATTATAAGCCTTGTTAATATTAATAATTAGCTCATAATATTAAATCTAAAATAAAAATTAATGGGGATATGTTCTTCTAAGACAAAAAATCCTCAAACAAATCAACAACAATAATATTCAAAAAATCAGACACATTAAAATCAAACTCCTAATCAATAAATTATAGAAATACCAGAATAAAGAACACAAAAAATTGAAGAACAAAAATAAATAATTAAAATTACAGAATAAGCACCTATTGTTCAAACATAGTAATAACAAGAAAATGAAAAAATAGATATGTTCCCTTTAAGTAAAGAAGAATTTGACTAATTTAAGGATGATATTTGTATCAAAAACATACATAAATCATTTGATGATATTGATAAGATATTAAATAAAGTATGAAAATAATTTTATAATAGTTAACAGAAGAACTTGATAAAATTTCACAATATTTTTTAACAGGTACTGATTACGAAGCCCTTAGACGATGATTAATATCATTAATTCCTATTATTTTAAATTATATTTCACATTTTATTTCTTAAATGAGTTCATTTTCATTTATTATTCTATTCTATCAATATTAATTTCTAAAGAGAATTATCATAGTATATGATTTTTATTAGTCCTTAATTTGCTTTCTTAGATATTTTTTATATGCTTTAAATTTATATTCTACCATATGTACAAGCAGATTGTTTGGCAACATATAAAAATGAATAGGCATCTAAATGCCCATCAATTAATAGTAGCTAATTATCTTCAAAATCAAAACTATAAAATGACCATTAATATTAATTCTCTTAACATTAATTTAATAAAGTCAAAATTTGATTTTTTGTAAAATTTTATTCTAAAAATTTAAATGGATGTGAAATTGAACACCGAAAATAAAGTATTCAATATATAAATAAAAATATTTCCATTTTGAAATGTCTTTTATATGAAATGATGTTATAAGCAATTTAAAAGAAATAAAAATAATTAGAATTAAATGAATTGAAATATTCAAATAACGATTAAAAATTAAAATCAAGTAATATTAAAAATGTGCTAAAGGCTAATTGATATAATATTGCGAAATAGAGCTAAAATATTCCCAGAGAAAAAAAGTATTCTTGTTTTATTTTTAAACATTATTATTATATTTTAACTTGAAATCTTCCGATTAAATAATCTAAAAATAAAAATCGATGATATATTTACAATAATTACTCAACATCTTTATCACTATAACAGATTGATAAGAATACTATGTTACTTCTATCTCATCATAATTTCTATAATTATCACAAATTCTTCAATAGCTTTCATAGTACTTTGAACAATATTGATATTAAAGTCCTAATATTTAAAATATACATTACCAATATTCATAATTATTAATGAATTTTTTTCTTTTTTTAAACATGATCCACTAGAATATTTTCACTTATAATAATTTCTTGCTACTCTTATATTGTATAAATCACAGTTTTCCCATAATGTTCCAATATGTCCTTAAAAACAAGAATAATCGCCTTCTTCTCATCCACCTAAACAATTTTAAGGAAAATTCAAACAGTTACTAAGTATTAATTTAAAAATATAGTCACCAATATACAAATTTTAAATTTAATAATGCTTTTAAGCATTTATTGTAGATCTATCATTATTTAATTAAAATTTTTAGATTTTAAATTTAAAAGGAATACATAAATAATCAGTATTATTTTTTATCTCTCCTTGTGCTTACGATTCATTAAATTTAAATTATGAAATTTTTACATAAAAATTTTTCAAAAAGGATAATTTATAATCTTCAATAGTTTTTTAAATTCAAAATAGTTGAAACTAAGAATAAAAAAATAGGATAAACTTAATTGAAATTTTATTGCTTTATATCATTTATATTTTTTAATTCAAATTTTTACATGCATCAAATATAATTTGGACGACGTACCATAATTCTCTGTTTAATTTAAAGATACATCATTTCAAAATTAAATGAACTTTTTTTTTGAAAAAAATCATCAAAGTGGAATGAGCAATATTAAAATGTATCTAAGAATATTCCAAATTCTTAAAATAAATCAAATATTTTTTAAAATGATTACGTATTTATCTAATAATTTATTATATGATCAGGATTCTACTTTTAATAATACCATTAATAAATGGATGTACGAAATTCCCAAATGATACTATTTATGTTGTATCAACACCTGGAGAATTAATTGAGATAGATTTAGGTGACATTTTTGACTAAGTCTTAAATACGAATAGTTAATACAAAATTTATCCTGAATTTGATTATGTTAGACTTGATGATCATAATCCAATAGATTTTATAAAAAAATCTGAATATACTTTAAGTTTAAACAAGAAAATTATTTAATAAAAATAATTCAAAAGCACTGAATATCTTGATTTTACTTATCGTTGGAGTATTTTAAGCAGAAGAGAAAATATGTATTTCATCGAATATAATTCTGAATTATCAGGGGCTACACCATTAATTGACACTTCTTAATAATTAAATTTGAAAGTAGATTCGACATGTTATGATGTAGTATAATTATTAAAAGTGCATATAATTGAATGTAGCAATACTGAAGGGGATTATTTTGCTATTTTAGAAGAAGAATCACTTTCAACAATGTAAATTTAAAAGGCAACTAATCTATAAAGAAAAATTGATTAATTAGATAATATTCTTATAAGAACATTGACTAATTATTTAGAAGTTTATTAATTATTATAAGATAATTAATTGGTTTTATAAGGAACCTTAACTTCAGAAATATTAAGAGCATTAACTCAGGATAACACATTTAATCTAGAGATAGTAGATTTCAAAATTCACACAAATACTTAAATTACTATATTGAATCAATAAGGACAATTGTTAATTTTAGAATTTAATATTCAATCCAAGGAATGGGTATTATATAAATACATTCTCACTGAAATTGATAAACCTTATGGATATGACTTAGTATTTGATGAAAATAACATAGGTACTTATGAATTAGGAATCATCTCTGATACAAGCTTCTAATTTTGGTATTCAACAACTTGGTATACAGTTAGTTGGAATATAAAAGATTTAAACAATGATATCAATTCTAAGGTTTATCTGTCATTTTCGAATTATATTTTGTTGTAGAATGAAAAATCGCTTTCGCTTTATTAACATTATTCTAACATTCCTAAATGGTCAATCAATTAAGAAGAATAAACTTTTGTACATTAATATCCACATTTTTAAAGTTTTTTATTATTTATTTAGCCTTATTTTTATGCTTATAATTATTTGGAGAGGTAATTAAAATTATAATTTTAATCAGATAAATTAATTAATGAATATGTTGAGTTTTTATTAGAAAAAATTACTGTTTATTAATAAACTTGCAAAGCAAAAATATATTTTAAGGTTGTGGATAAATCGTCAACAGAAATTTACTAAACATCACTCGCTCCTCAAATCACTTGCATCAAAGATTAATATGATCTTTATAATTATTGTGACTACATATAACAATATTAGGGTTAAAATATTTAATTAGAATTTGATCAAAATGATGTCTTAGAACTTGATTATAATTTAACAATTCCATTTGATATATATTTTAGGAAAGATTCTGAAAAAGTTATTTATCGAAAAATTCTCAATTATAATCATTAATTTGTTGTCATAGAGTAAATTGAAAATATGTAACTAAAAGCTTATGTATGCAGTGAATAGATAAATAATACTCCTCTAAACTGTCAAATAACATTTTAAATAGATAATTTTGTTGAATTAATTGATTCTCCTGTTCAAAGTTGGTATTACGATTTGGGTACAGGAATAATTTTTGCTTCAGCTCATGGCAATTCAGTAGATATCTATTCTAATTTTAAATCTGATAAATTTAAACTAGTTATTACATTTTCAGTGAGCTCGGCAATTACAAAAATTTATGTTAATTTTTAACAAGTTTGGTTGCTTTGTGAAAAAGAATTTTCATATTATTCATTAGATTTTAATGATAATGAAGCAAAATTAAAAATTTAACGATCTGCTAATAATATTTTTATTCAATCTTGGGTTTAAGTTGGCAATGTCTTATATAATTTCATTACTGATTAAACAATTGATTTAGAAAAAGAAAATACTATTATAGATATGGTTGATGACAATCTATTTTTTGTATTAGTGAAAAAGAATGATAAGTATTTTGGATATACATATTAGAGTTATTATGGCGATGTTAATCACTAAAAATTTTTTTTATTTAAAAGTGAAATAGATCTGAGCAAATATAAAGAAATAACTATTGCTAATCAAGAAAATTGCTAGAATTCTGGTTTTAGTTAATATATTTATTTGAAAGCCTTAAGAGATGAAAGTCGTGTTCTTTTGTTTTATCATCCTCAATAAAATTCAATTAATTCCTAATATTTTGAGCTTAAAATTTCTGAAAACACTTAAATTTCCACCTGCGATTAAAGTCTATTCTTAACTGATAAATAAAATCAAAATTTATAATAATATTTAATAATCGATCACTTTACATAAGCAATTCATGGAAAAGTGAATAAAGAATTGAAATAGATCTAATTTTAACAGATTGTAAATTTATCTGGTAGAATATTTAACTAATTTAATAGCTATTAGTTATCATAAATCCCTATAAATTTATTAAATAGAGGAACTGATTTATTTGCTACTGTTAATTAATTAAATTTTACATATGTAAAAGATGGATTGGATACTCACTGTTTTAATTTAGGTTAATCTTGGTATAGTGGATAAGCATTTGAAATAGATTTAAAAGATCCTGTAGAAGACGTATAATATAAAAAAACATTAATTAAATAAACATAAACGATTCAATTTAGTTAATCGATTATGGAATATGATATTAATACTTTAGTTTAACTCATGGAGAATAAGATTGTATTGGTTTCTAAAGCAGATTTTAACACCAATGAATTTCCTTTAGATGATTAGTATAAATTTACTATTATTCAATATATTTATGATGACCTCATTTATGTTTAAGCATAAAAAGGTAATTATTAAAATATTTTCTGTGTGATTAATTGCAAAGATTATAACTGCTAACTTCAGGATGGTTGCCATGAATTGAATTCAGAAGGAAAAATTTTGTATTTAAATTAACATCATTTTTTTATGGAAGATAATAGTAGAACATTTATTCGCATTTATGATACAAAAGGAGATCCATCAAATATATTGGAATTTAGATTTGTTGATAAATTGGATATATTATAGAATTCAAACTCTATAGATGTTTCTGAATTGTTTGAAAATATCTATTTGATCATATCAATTGATAAAGAATGTTAATTAAATGTTATAAATTTGGACGTTTCAAGTAAATTAAGAATAAAGTATTTCTAATATTTTAAAATAAAAAATGTAGAGCCTCTCCTCAACAATCCAAAATCTTAATGTAGTAGCATTCTTGTTAAAAAAGATGAGATTATTGTATCTGGAATAGTTTAACCTACAGTCATATTGAAATTAGAAAAGTAGTGTAATTAAAATTACTGTTTAATATCAATCAAATCTAAATCTTTGATTTAAATGTATGCCATGCATTAAACAATAAAAGATAACTTTAATGAGAATATTTATTCCATGTATTTTCTTGATCAATTCAAAAAATAATTTGGCTTATTTTTTTATGATACAACAGATAATTTTACAAACCTTTAACCAAATTTAGCAATAGCTTATTTGCCAATCGAATCTGAAAACTAAACTTCAATTGTATACAATTATAATGGATAATTGAACTTATTAATAGCTTAAGGTATCAGTAAATCATTAGAACATTATATATTAAAAAGATCTTTAGAAATTTGTTCGACGAAATCTGTTAATAAAGATTTGTAATTTATTCTGAAAAATTCTTATAATTCAGTCTCGGTTTAAATTAAATTAAATATAACTTAAATTATTCCTCCAGGTCCAGATCCCCCTGGTCCAGATCCTACTCCTGATGATAAATAAGGATTTCCATAATGGTTATTATGGAGTATCGTAGGTGGAGTTATTTTAGGTATATGCATTGGTATCACAATATGGTATTGTAAAAAAAAGAAACCAGATCCCTACGATTAATTGTGATTCCTTCGAAAATGATAAATCATTAAATTATTAATAAAAATCGATTTTAAGATATTCTACTATACATTTACTAGTTTTATTTTCTAAGTAGAGCGAAAATTTAATAGAAATTAAATATATAAACCGAATTTTATAATTGAATTTCTAAAGCATTAGTTTAGAAAAAAATTATTTATTTTAAGGAAAGAATCGAAATTCTAAAGTATTATTTTTAAGTCCCTATCTTAATATAAGTTAGCCTTCTTATATTTTTCAATCAATTTTATTTTAAAAAATACTCCTTAAATGTCTAGGCATTTATTAAATATATCAATATATTAATGATTAAACAGTTCCCTATTAATAATTTAAAATGTTACCTTTACGGTATCTTAAGCATCAATTTATATTGCTAATCATATGCATTATAATTATTAACTATTCGTATTATAATTAGACTTTAATTTCATTTTAAATAGCTTTTTATTGTTATGAAGTTATATGAAGATTTTTTAGATTCAATTTTAATTTCTATTCCAGCCAAATCAATACTTAATTCTATTAATTAAAATCTTAATTATTTCAAAGATTAATAAATAAAAATTTGCCTATTATCTTGAAATTTTTTAACCTAAATGGGCAATATTTCAACCTTATTTAGTTATAATAATGATCCAAAAAACCATAAATAATCAACAAACATCTATTATTTTTCTAACCTTTATCTTTTATAAGGCCACACTGTTTTGTTTCAATTTATAAAAAATGATCTTATTATTAAAATACTTCATGATATTTTAACATTTTAATACTTTTTTATTATTTACTATATTTGATAAATACATCCCTCAAATTAAGTTTTTCTATAAACTTCAAAGTTATAAGAACTCAATTTGTTAAGCAAAATCGAGATGTTTGAGGGTTTCTATTAATTTATTAAGCATTCTTATGAGCAATATGAAAAATTTTACAAAAAATCAGTACCTATAATTTTTAGAAGTTTTTTTGTTTAATAATAATTTAATATTTTGAAATCTATTAATAAGGCTTAATCGTTTACTTAAGAATCCTTTTCATATTTTCTAACCTAATTATTCGTTTATAATAATAAACTTTCATTGGGCATCCGAAGATTCATCTCTCTAATCCAAAATAAAAAAAAAAGATTAATTTATTTCTTTTAATATGATTTTCAATCAAACGATACAAGACCTTCATCTAATCTTATATCTATTTTGCTCAAAGTCTCAAATTTATCTCCATCTAGCTTTTTACCTAAAATAGTAAAATATAGACTATTACTTTCCTATCAATAAGTTTATTTTTATTCTTTTTAATTCATAGCGACTTTGTTTTTGATTTTATAATATATAAATATAACAGTCTTCTGACTTTGATGGGTTGAAAGTTTCTTAAGTTAATAAAACTTGATCTATTAATATTTTTTGAATTGATAGTTCCTATTGTAAAGTTTTAATGGAGTCTAAAAATTCTTACCTTTCTTTGGTGTCTTTTATTGTTAAGGATAAATAAAAAGTTTTTAATATTCACTATTTTACATATTTTAAAAAACAATTTCAAAAAAATTATGAATTAAAAAATATTATGTGTCAACTACCCATATTTAATATTAAATATTAAGATATTGATTAGTGTTGATCGAAAAAATGACAATTAGAGACAAATCCTAATAGAAATAAAAGAATTTTTTATAATAAATTCTCTTTAAATATGATAAAAATTCATAATTAATTATGTTATTGCTATAATTATTAATTTTTTATGCTTTTTATTAATAGTTTCATCTATTTCTGAAAATTTAAAGATCCTAATCAAAATACAATTCATTACATAAATTCGAGAAATTGTTGTTATTTAGAAATTGAATTCATATTAAATACGACATAATTTTATATTATTAACTTCAATGGATGTTCTTTTTTTATTACAATTTTTATTAAATCAAAAATCAATATATAAATACTACAAATCTCAAAAAACAGATTTCCAAAATAATGTACTTGCAATAAACAAAGATAACTCAGTTCTTGCAGCAGCTGCTATTAATGATTTAATTAAACTTTTCAGGATCTTTTATTACAAATAACACAATATTGAAAATTTAATTTAATAAGAGGAGGAGGAATTATACTTTATTAAATTATTTTAAAAATTTAGTATTATTTATTAATGTGATATTTTATTGAGAATTTTACAAATTAATGTAGAAGTCTTCTATTTATGTATGCATTATTGATTGGTATATTATAAAGTCTCTTGATTAATAAAAATTTTCAAATACATTCATTTTAAACTATAAATGGATTTGCATTTGCATATAAACCTAAAATTAACCTTAAATTTAAATAATCAAATAATCTGGATTTTTAATCAAAATCATTTTTATAATTAGTATTAATCTTAGAAGAAGATATGAATGTTATGATATCCTAGAAAGATCTCTTTTAATAAAAAATTAGCGCATATAATTAATAAAAATATGCTAATATTTAAATTTTATATTTTATTCTAGTTAAATTTGTCTTTTTAGAATTTTTTATTAAGTTTTTATCAGATATTTTGTCCAACAAAAATTCATAAATATCTCCAGTGATATTTTTTTTTAAATTACATATTTATTAATAGACTTGTATTTAGTTATTTTAATTTAATAATATAATCAATGATCAAACATCAATATTCAAATTTATTTTCTGATTATTTCTTTTTAGGGAAAAATTAATATATGTCAATTTTATTTCTCTCAGAAATATATTTAAGAGTAAATTCCTCCTTTTCAATATTCAATATCTAAAAATCATTTCTTTATTTTTTTAAAGAATTTTGATAAGTAGAGTTAAATCTCTTAAAGGAAAGGATAAAATTTATTTATTATAGTGAGAAATATAATTTTCTATTTTTTAGATTATTAATTAAGATTATCTAATCTATAATTATAAGGATATCATATCATAAATCATTTAATTCTTGCTATTGTATTCTTTAAAATTGGTATGATTTCATTTTCCTTATAATAATATTCTATTTGATTATTCAAAAATTATTATTCTTATAAAAACCNTACTTTATTAAATTATTTTAAAAATTTAGTATTATTTATTAATGTGATATTTTATTGAGAATTTTACAAATTAATGTAGAAGTCTTCTATTTATGTATGCATTATTGATTGGTATATTATAAAGTCTCTTGATTAATAAAAATTTTCAAATACATTCATTTTAAACTATAAATGGATTTGCATTTGCATATAAACCTAAAATTAACCTTAAATTTAAATAATCAAATAATCTGGATTTTTAATCAAAATCATTTTTATAATTAGTATTAATCTTAGAAGAAGATATGAATGTTATGATATCCTAGAAAGATCTCTTTTAATAAAAAATTAGCGCATATAATTAATAAAAATATGCTAATATTTAAATTTTATATTTTATTCTAGTTAAATTTGTCTTTTTAGAATTTTTTATTAAGTTTTTATCAGATATTTTGTCCAACAAAAATTCATAAATATCTCCAGTGATATTTTTTTTTAAATTACATATTTATTAATAGACTTGTATTTAGTTATTTTAATTTAATAATATAATCAATGATCAAACATCAATATTCAAATTTATTTTCTGATTATTTCTTTTTAGGGAAAAATTAATATATGTCAATTTTATTTCTCTCAGAAATATATTTAAGAGTAAATTCCTCCTTTTCAATATTCAATATCTAAAAATCATTTCTTTATTTTTTTAAAGAATTTTGATAAGTAGAGTTAAATCTCTTAAAGGAAAGGATAAAATTTATTTATTATAGTGAGAAATATAATTTTCTATTTTTTAGATTATTAATTAAGATTATCTAATCTATAATTATAAGGATATCATATCATAAATCATTTAATTCTTGCTATTGTATTCTTTAAAATTGGTATGATTTCATTTTCCTTATAATAATATTCTATTTGATTATTCAAAAATTATTATTCTTATAAAAACCTCATAAAACTGCATATGAAATATCCACATGAATAACCGTTTCGTTATTAACCTGATTTTTTATGAATTTCTATGTTTTAAATTGTTATTTTCAGAACTTCTGCCAAAGTTTATATTATATTTTTATTGTGTACTTAAGAATTATAAGTATTTGATGTAGAATCAAAGATTTAAACTTCTCCATTTTCAGCATCAAATAATAGAAAATACCAATGAAAATTAATTTTGTTGATTGGAAATCCAATTTTTTTGTAAATCTTTGTGATGTCTAAATTCATTTATGAATATTCTAATAATTCTTATTCTAATAAATTATATGCTTTTTGTTTATCAAATAAATCGCCAAAATTTGTTGTTAAACTAGTCGGTAACAATAATATACGTTTAACTTATTTTTTTTCTAATTCGTTAAGTTTGAAATATTTATTTTCGCTTTCTATGTTAAGCTAAAGAACATAACTATCAATAATATTACTAGTCATCCAACTTAAGTTTTACAAAATATTAATATCATTAATTGATATTTATTAATTATACTTACACCAAACTTTTTAGACTTATTTTTATTTTTGTCTTTTTATATTTTAAGCATTAACCTATTCACCTGTTGCCTCATCTATAATAATTATTCTTGGATTATTTTTTTTTTAATTCTAATTAGTATTTGTAAATGCTTTCTTTTATTCATGTATATATTCTCCATCCTTAAAATTACCTTCGTATTTTACAAATTTTGACTTTCCTTAGTATTCAATACCTTCTCCATTTAATTAAAACTTTCTTTTATTCAAATCGACTAAAAAATTCCCTGATTAAAGTTTATACTTTGGATTGAAATTTTGATCATATTCAGTTAAATAAATAAATCCCTTTACTTAATATAATTTTTCCTATTTACTATTAATTTTATCATAATAAAACTAAATGTTTTTGAATAATAGAACATTTTCATAGTTACCATTTTTGTTTTAGATAAGATCATATTTAAATTGATTACAATCCTTAATCCAAATTTCCATGATATTTTTTTCTAGACTTTAATTATCGGATAATTTTTGTTTTTTATATCGATCATCCTCTTGTTATTAAGCATCCTATTTTTGAGATATTGCTAACTAGCTTTCTGTAAAATTTTCTTTTTTTTTATGTACAAAATAGCCTTAAAATGCATAGAAATAATACCAAACAGACATCCCATTTTGAATAAGAAATGGAAATTATATTTATTATTATATTTATATATGAAGTTGAGATTATTGCCCTTTCATATCTTAGATTATGATTGAGATTATGGATTTTAGTTGAATTTGATGAATATCTAAAATATTAAATGCTTGTTCTCGCAAAATTCTTATAATCAATATTTAAATGCTCATTCACTTCCATTATTAATCTTTACTAATAATTGTAGATTAATATATTTTAATGTATTATGAGTCTTTCAATAATTTGATCAACAAGGTGGCTAAATTTTATGAATATGTAGATGAATCAATATTGAATTGATAAATCTCAAAAGATTATTTAGTGTTAGAGAAAATGTATAAGAGAATGATCACTTTTTAAATGGTATTGATAAGAAGTTTTAAAGGAAAAAAAGATATAAAAGTGAATATATTTTCCAACTTTAAGTTAATCAAAACTATATCAATCAAAATATAACTATAATTGCTTGAAAATTCTAATCAATAATTTCAAATCCTAAATTTAAAAGGAATTAATATAAAAGAGTCCGTATCTTAAAATTTATATTCAAATTATTGATCATAAACTCAATGTTTTCGGATATAAATATTTTTCATTTCTTCACAGTTAGTATTAATAATGAAAAATAGCTGATAATTAATTAGAAATTCAATAAATTAGGTCTATCAATATATTTATAATTATTCATGCCAAATAATTCTACTTTTCTATTCGGACCTTTGATTAGGAAATTTATTATTTTTTTCTTATAAATAAATGAATGAAGGAATTTAAAAAATAAAATTGTGCTTAATATAAAACATCTTAGCTCATAATTTCTAATTTATTCATCATTTAAATAAATCCATTAATCTATCTTGTCTCTTTCTTTTTTGAATCCACCCCACCACTATAAATAATCTTTAGATAATTGCAGATAAATGTTATGCCCCATCACTATGTAGTTGAATTCTAGAAAAATATGTACATTGTGAATTGGTTTTTTATTGTCATATCAATTCTCAATATTTTATCAATCAATCTTTTCTCATTTTTATTCACTATTATTAGTTACTTATTTCTAACTACAAAATCCATCACCAAAATCAATTAGATTACTTGATTTCAAAGCTTAATTTTTGAAAAATCTGCCCTAAAAACTATTAAAATATAATATAATCTAAATATATAGATTTACTTTCGCAAATTATTAATCATGATTGATCTATTTTCATCGTAAGATATCTTCATTAATGATTTATTATAGCCACAAAAAGAAATTTGTTTTTCTCTTATTTTTTATTTTGATTATCTTCAAGAAATTATTAAAATTTTTAGAACTTTTCCAGAACCGAAAAATTTCTGAATATCCAGAACTTTCTTAAATGATTCCCTTTCTTAACTTAAAGAATTATATACCATCTCAAAATACATATTAATTACGTTCTTTGTTTAAGATTTATTAATAATAAAAAGATATTAAATAATTATTTATAACTTTTGTTTATCATTTTGTAAAACAAACAAACTTATTCAAATTAAAATTAAAGCCATAAAAACAGTAAGGCTTCATTATGTTAAAAATTAATAATTTCATTAAATTATGAAAATTCTTATTTTAGAACAAAAATATTAATATAATAAATAATGGTTTTATCAGATAAATTAATTAACAGTATATTTTATTGCCAAGTATCAATAGATATCATTATATGATAATTTGATGAAATAAACTTGATTTAATTAAAAGTTTAAAGCAATTGCTTTGATAGTGTAATGTAAAATCTATAAAATTCATTTTGTGAAATTAATAGCAGAAGTATAATACTTCAGATTTATATACATATACTATTAATTATAGATTATCAGTTTTTAATAACTAAACTTAAGATTATAATTTGAATGATTTGATTAGAAATTTTGATAATGCTTAGCCTTCTGTTATGTATTATAATTACATTTTAGATACAATTCAATATTTATTCCAATTTACAATTAATAATATTCATATAATGTTATAAGAACACTAATTATCCATTTGAGTTAATATAAAGCCTTTGCTTAATTCATAATGAACGCCTATTTGGTTAAAAAAAATATTTCACAGATCACCATAGCTGTGGCTATTCTACCAAATTGGATACATCTTTTCAAACTCTTCAGCATAATTTGTGTTATTCCTTAATTTCTTGTTTTCTTTTTGCTATTAATAATCCATTACGTAATTAAAATTACCTTGATGAAAATTCTTGCAAAAAAGTCCTCCGGGCTAAAATTAATTTTTCCTTTTATTTGCACAAAACTTCTTATAGAATTAAGTCATTTTGTTTAAGCACCTTTATCATTTTAAATCATCAACTTTAGATAAATTTTTTTCTTTATACTGAAGATGCTATACTTTTGATTTCATCTTCCATATAAAAATATATAAACTTGATAGTAGAATTCAAAAATAAATTTAACAATTATTATTCAAATTAAAAGTTCATTAATTGGCTGTGTTAAAGAAATTTTGGATGAGTTGTATAATTAATTACCTTACAAAATAATGACCCTTTTTGTGTGCTAAATTAGATTTAGGAAAATGCAAGAAAAATATACATAACCCAAAAAATTAATAACATTTCAACCTTGAATCTTCTTAATTATCTTTGAAAAAGCAATATTAACTAACATATAAAAAAAATTATAAGTATTGTAGATCAAATTCTTATAAATCTATGCTGAGTTTTCAACATATCTAGTTAACGAATATTTTTACTAGCCTAAATTGCTTGCATAACATCTTTATTATTAAAAATTTTATCATGAATATCAAACAAATCTATAAAACTTCGCATGTGATGCAAATGATCTATAACAACTGAAGGGTCTCTTGAATTTTCTTCATTATGGTTAGGAGGCTGTATAATATAGTTATTTGTAATGGTGTATTTGGAGGCAGTATTAGTAATTTTTTTAGAGACTTTCTTCTTGTTATTCATAATTTTTTGGTTGATAGCGAATTATTGTTGAATGAAGAAGCTACTCTATATTTATAATATAGATGCATAACCTTTGGGCAAAATCTATTGATACTGCAATAGCATTCAATTTGATATTGATAAAATTGATTTTAGTGGCTATATTTTTACATGTAATAATATTGTTCCTTTATGATCAACATTATGTTCTTAGTGTTTATATTTCTATACAACCAGAAAATCTCCTATAGAATTGTGATATAGTTTAAATTTTATTGGCAATATGATATACTATAATATTGTGATTTAAAAAGCTAGTATTTAAAATTTTGGACTAACTTTCTTTATTTTGGATAAGAATATTGTATTAATAAATATTTTTATCTTTTACGAATTGATTCAATTTTTCAAAAATAACAATTAAATAAATATAATCATAAAATCAATTTTTATAATATTACATTTTTTCCAATAAAGTCTCTAATTTTATCTATTCAATTATAAGTTAATATTCTGAAAATTGACTATTTTTTCATGAACAATTGATAGATGATTAACTTTTTTTCAATTCTAAATTAATTTCGATAGCTACCTTTTTTAAGAAATAATAATAGATTCATTTCAATTTTAAATATATTTTTAAATAAATATATGTAAAATAGAGACTTTTCTGGGCATATATTCATAAATATTTTGTGAATTTTTTTAAGTTCTGTATTTTAAAAATAGAGTAAATAACAAATTTTTATTTATAAGAAAAGAATTACTCTAAAAAATGTTAATATTTCAAAATAAATTAAAATTTTTATTCTATTTAATATAATTTTTTTCTAAGAATGGAATTTTTTCTAGAATAATTGTAAATAAATCTACAGCTTTTGGGTTCATATACCTCCTTTTTTCTGATAATCATTTTTAATATTTTTTGGTTTTATTTAAATGGAAGATAATTGTGAAGAGAAGTAATAAATAAGCTCATAAATACCTTAAACATAAAACAACAACAATGTTATTGAAGACTAGAAAAAGAAATACCTAACTTCCAAATGCAAATGGATTTCTTTCACAGTTACTTTCTTCTTCTTAATTGGTATTGGAATATTTCTGGGAATATACCTGAGTCAAAACGCAAAGACTGCCCCAACACTAAAGAAATTTTAAAAGGATGAATTTTTATAAATAGATGAGATATGTATGTATCATACATCTGATAAAATATAAAATTGCACCCAGATAGAAATGAATACAAAAAGAATCGTAAATGATTTAAATGAGAAAAATGCATCAAGTTTGTTGATGTTAACTGCATTGAAAGTTAGAACATTTACATAAAATCCTGATGGAACAAGGGAATATAATGAAATGATAAATGAAAATACTGAAATAGACTAATAAGTTAAAAAATCATTAAGAATTTTATAAAAATCAGCAGAAAGTAACAATTTTTGTGAAGGAATTCCTTAAAATGAATGTGGAAATTTAAATGAAGTACCACTAATAACATTGATTACAGACTAATAAACTGGAGGAGTGTAATAGATTGGAATACCCCTTGAAATTCCAGATCTAATTCTTTAACCTTTGGTTTCTAATATCATACATATTGCTCCTAATGTTGCTGAAACGGGTGAAATTACTTAGAGTAATGGAACTAGATTACTTGATGAACATTCTACAAATCTTTATTACGTTGGCAAATAAGCATTTGTTCCTAAAATAAGTAAATCAAGGTCTTGGTTTGGTAGAACTGTTGTTAAAAAAACAATATCACAATAAAATTAAGTGAAAGAAAGTTCTGGAATCAATTTATTTGATAAATTTGAATAATCTTAAGAAACAAGCTTAGACGAAAATAATTATTTAGTTTCTTCTCATATAACAACAAGTTCGAAATTAGATAATACAATAAAATCAGAAAATATTAATTAACAAACTTAAGATTTAACTGATAAATCAGAAACAGAAATCACTAATGATTCCAATTTAGTAACTGTTGAAACAACAATAGATGAAGCCTTAACAAATGCATTGACTGAAATTTAAAATTTATAAAATTTATAATATTATTCAATTGAAGAAATATAGGATAGAATACAAACTCAATAAAACTTAGATAAAAATTTATAGTAAGCCAATAGATAATTATAAGAAGAAAATGGAGATGTATAATCGTATTCTGAAACCGATTATGATTAATAAGAAGGAGGATGTGATTCTACAATTTTCAACTAAAAAAGAACTTTAAAAGAAGCAACGGTATTAAAATAAAAAATTGGATTAGTAGTAGAATTTAAAGGGCAATTATAAAATGAAGATATTTCAGGATAGCTTAGATCTTGTATTTCACTAAATTCAAATTGTATCCAAGATTTATACAAAAAAGATTTTTCATATGAAAGGAAACCGATCTAATCTGTAAATAAATCAGGAAGTCGTACTTAGAATATTTTTCAAATTACCGTATTGATTATGGGATATCCCTTAAATATAGGGGCTGATTACAATTATTCTTGGGGATACAACGAATCTCCTGTATAAACTGAGAATGAAATAGGACTTTCTGGATAAATTTATGCTGCATTAGGAGTGACTGCTTATGGAGAATTCAGTTTAGTTCATGTGATTAATATTCGAGCAGGAGTTTAAGGGTATATTTTTAAAGGATCGGTGAATGGAGTAGCATAATTCAAATTTAATAATGTTGATAAAGTAATTGAAACTAAAAAATACATAATATTTTTAGATTTTTAAATTGAAGTTTTAACATTTGATGTTTATGCATCATATTAAAACATAACTTTGAGATGGGAGAGAAAATGTGTTGGTAAAAGATGGTATAAGATTTGCTGGTATATCCCAATTATCGATTACACAAATTGGAAGGATATTTATAGGAAAAGCTTTTAGTTAGCTAAGCTGTAGCCTTCAAAAAGGATTTTCTAGATTAAATCGAAATGTTATTGATTGTGATAATTATTCTATATAATTATTAACAATCTATTGTTTAAATCTAAATTATTTTCATAGCAGGGGAAGATTATAAATAGACAATTTTAAATTTGATAAACTTTACTTTTTTAGGATTATTTCTTCTTCTTCTCTTAATTTTTTTCTTTATTTAGAAGAAATTGCAAAGAAATTTTAAGATTTTCATCCAAGTTTTTGTTTGAATTTGTTTTTTGGAGATTTGAGAAGAGACAAAAATTTATGTCAAAACTAAGTACTATCATCTAAAAGCTAATTTCAAATAATTGATATTATAATTAAATTACAATCAGAACTCTTTTTTTATTAAAAATCCTCCAATTAATCCTATTCAATTATTATTTAAGCAATTTTATTAATTTAATGGGAGATAAATCATCAACATTCATTACGCTTTTGATTACTGTTATGATTCTTTCTGGGGCAGCTAATACAATAGGTACCTATTTCAATTTTTATTTATAGTCCATAAATTATAAAATACAAGCAAAGTTTCAGTGGATGGATGGGAAACATCAAAATTCAATCATCCTTATATGCAAGCAGTTACATTTTTTTTTTGTGAGTCTTTATGCTTTTTATTATTTTTAAATATAAAGAAAAAGCCGTATTATAAGTAAAAGTGTAGAGAAGCAGCAGCAAAAGGGTAATAATGAAAATTTATAGAATAGATTAAAAACGAAAGTTAATTATGGTTGGATAGCTATTCCAGCGATGTGCGATTTAACTGCCTCAACCTTGGCTTATATATCGTTGAATTACCTTCCTCCATCAATTTATCAAATGTTAAGCGGAGGAGCAATCATTTCAACAGCCATTATGTCTAAATGCTTTTTAAAGCGACATATCAAAAAATATTAATGGTTTGGATGTTTTTTTGTTTTGGTAGGTATAACATTAGTAGGGATGAGTTCATTTTTCTTCCCTCCTAAAAATGAAAATGATGACTCAAAATCTGAATTTGGAACTGCTTACTTTATATCAGTTGGATTACTGTTACTATCAGTTCTAATGAATGGAATAAAATTTGTTTCTGAAGAGAAATTATTTGATGTTTATTACATACACCCTTTTGAAATTGTTGGTATTGAAGGATTGTAGGGTTTTTCAGTCTATTCTATTTTGGCAGTAGCTTTGACTTTTATTTAATGCCCAAGCTCTATGAATAATATCTGCATATAAAAACGAATGACGGATCTGTTTTATTTTGAAAGAGCTGATTTTTATTTTTTGCAAATTTTTGCAAGTGGTTTATTACTCTTGTGGGTTATTTTAAGTATATTTACAATAGCAACGTTCAATATTTGTGGTGTTTCAGTCACTAAATATGTCTCTTCCCTGGCCAGGTAAAAACATTTTAATTTAGATCAATTGTTGATGTTTCAAAAACATTAATTATATGGGTAGTTTCATTGGCTATCACATGGATAGACCCATAGTTATAATGGGAGAACACAAGATGGCAGGCAATTGTATTAGAATTAATTGGTTTCTGCATATTGGTGACAGGAAATCTAATCTATAATGGGAAGATCAAATTGAAATTTCATGGGGAAGGTGTTCAAAGTAAAATGTCTCTAAATCTATATAGTCGATCCAGAAAAATTTTTAGATAGCAACAATGGTGAATGAGTAAAGGCTTGATGAAATATTATTCTTTATAGCATTTAAATTCTAACAGTTTCACTTATTAAATTAAATTTATTTTATGTTTTGGCTTGGGTTTGGGTTTGGGTTTGGGTTTGGGTTTGGGTTTGGGGTTGGGGTTTGGGTTT
>CAJJDN010000020.1:754339-764597 GCA_905182985.1 Paramecium sonneborni | reverse complement strand
ATCCTTTTAATGTTAACATTAGGTAATCAGGGTCTTGTTTTCTTCCTATTTACAACTTATCACTCTTTCATATTGCCACAACATATGATCTTATGAATGCTATATGTGATTAATATGGTTTAATTCAGCAATTAATTAAGAAATACCTTTCCATAGCTTTTTTTTCTCAAGTTATTTCAGTTTCTTTTTTTTATATCAATGAGTGTTATACTAAATCATAGGCATTTTAATCCTCATATCTATTTTCTTAAATGATATACATTAAGGCATTAGAGGGATTTTATTTAGAAATCATTAAATCATCATTTAAAATTCAAGGATTAATTACCTTATAATATTTCTTTTTTTAGAAATATTTCTTAATTTATTTTTGATTTAAATTTGAAATAATTTCATAAAATTTAAAATCATTCAATTTATATAAATAAACTAGTTTCATAAAAATTTATCGATAATCTTTTTAGTATTTTCAAATCTTTTATATAAGTTATAAAAAGGATCCAATTCTTGTGAAAATAATTTAAATTATTGTTTTGTAATAATTCTGATTTCAATATTTAGATAATTAAATTTTTTTATTTTTAGACACAAAATCTGATAATGTCTCTGTTTATTGCAATTAACAACTCTGTTTAATTTTAATAGGCAATAATAATAACAAACCTAATTTTTTATTTGTGATTTTTATAATAAAATATGAATTAATTTATAATTTATATAAAATAATAGAAATAAATAATTTTAATTAAGAAACATGGTATTTAAGTTTGTGTCAAATGCTAATTTAACCAAAAATCTGCCTTATGTTCCTATTATGGTTTTTTAAGAAAAGCAGACTGGATGCTAAAATTTTTTAAATATAGATAGCCATAATTAATTATGTTGATTATGTCTGAGGTTCTGAAGATATAAGAGAAAAAATGATAACATAATGAAGTAAAGATTATAAACATAAATCCTTCCGAATTTTCTACTATCACTACAGACATTATTTATTTTACAAGAACTGCTAAAAAACCTTAAAATAGAAATTTTGTTAAGAGGATGATCACATATACTCAATTACTTATTTGATCCAACTACCAAGGCGAAGGTGCCCAAGAATAGTGGAATATTTGACAATCTAACAAATACAGAATGATTGGACAATTATTTCTGCTGTTAAATTGGATGAAGGTTCAAGATCAAATTCAATACAGCACTTTCAAATTTTGTAAAATATGGAAAAATGATAACTAAGTTTAAAATTAAAAAGATCTAATCATAATTAAGGAAAATAATAATCTTTAGTGCTGATTAATTATAAACTTTTTTTTTTAATTTTTATTACAAAAACTAACCAGCATTATTTAAAATTGTAAGTTTTATTTAAAAAAAAAAACATAATATACTATTATGAACCTTTACCCTCAAATCCAAATTAGAGGAGAGCTTAAAATTTACCAAAATTTGAAGTAATTGGAAAGAACACTAATCATGATTTTAAATGAATAAGAAAATACTTTTATATAATCCTTTATTAAACAAAAACAAAATATTTCAGTTGGATTAATCATTAAATTATACAGTATTCAAAATTAAAGATTATGATTTATACAAATCATAATAATGACTGGGCTAATACTAAATTAAACTTGATCAGCCAAAATATTATGACTATTTTAAAGAATCAGAATAACTCATTTTTAAATCTTATTTTTCTTATACTAAAATCAAACTACTATTATAAAGAAAAGATTTAAATTAAATTTTGTACTTAATTTTTTTGATTTTTATTTTAGTTTATAAGTTTATTTCAACTTATTATTTTATTTTTAATTGATGAACATGCCATCGAATTAAATCTGATCTTTGAGCAGAAGAGTTGAATTACTAATTCAATTAGTCATTGAACTTATTAAAGAAAAAATAATATAATAAAAAGTAAAAATTATACTTATTAGGACTTATGATGTAAGTGATATCTTTTGAGATTTTAGTTTATGACAAATCAATAAATTGAATTTATTGTTTTGGGTTTTATTTAATTTTTATACGTTATCTATCATAAATCAAAAGTAACTGAAAAATTTTTTTTGTTCTTTTAATGCCTAAAAGGAACACAATTAAACTATTTAGGATGAAGATATGACTTGTAAATATTATTTTTAGGTGATATGAAAAAAAAAATTTTAGAAATTTTAGCTAGATTCTAAATCTTTGTTTATTAGGAGACAATATGACTGTTTTTATTATAAATACTATACTAAAAGAGTTTTGGTTACAATATGATAAATGAATAGGCACAATTATCATATGCGATAAAAATTACATAATTTAATAAAAAAATCTCTAATTGTATCATTCAGTCCTTCAAATTTGCTTATCAATAAATGAATAGATATAACTATCTTAACTACCAGATGCTTATATAGTCCTTACTATAAGCCACTTTATTTATTATTATCTTCTTTTAATGATATAGTAAAAAGAAAGAAGAAAGACATATCTTC
Source organism: Paramecium sonneborni (assembly GCA_905182985.1). Classification (NCBI taxonomy): domain Eukaryota; phylum Ciliophora; class Oligohymenophorea; order Peniculida; family Parameciidae; genus Paramecium; species Paramecium sonneborni. The sequence continues at coordinate 762,105 of CAJJDN010000020.1, read as the reverse complement.
ATAATTAGATGCTACTATTAAGAACACCTCCTCCAAAATTTTTCTTTATGCTTCATTATTGTCAGTTGCTCTATAAAATCAAATTTTCTGGTAATCTTGCCTCAGTCAATTTAAACTTCTATAAACAAAATTGATTCTATTCCTATCAAACTTATTTTTAAATAGGAAAAAATATTTAATATTTTTGTTGGGTTTACCTCAAGAAAACTGGCAAGGTTGTTTTGAAATATCAATATCTTTCCCTTAAAATATATATGAAATTTCCTAATTGGTTTTTAAATTCGTCTATTAATGAAATTCATTGAATTAGAATCAGAGATTAATATTATACTTTCCATAATTCAAAGTCAGAATAATATTCTTTAACAGATATGGTATTAAATATTAAGGAAATTAAAAACTACCCAATATTCTCTTGATTTGAAATTATTTAGATTTTATGCTAAGTTATCTTAAAATAAAAAATAAAAAATATATATTACTAATACTAGAGCATCCAATAGTTTTTAATATTATATAATTTTTATACTTTTAACATATAGATTACTTGCATCATCTATATGTTTTGTGCAATTAATATCTTAATTTCAATATATGATGATAAGTAAGAAAATGATTTTCATTCTTTTTTATCAAAATATTACAGTTGAAATTTAAATAACATCTGATTGATAGTGGCTTTATTTTCGAAGATTCGATCTCATAAAATTAATAAAGTTTAAGCAAATCATTTTGTCAATACGATAGAATAGCATAAGTTAAATCTAGAATATGTTTAAGATTCAAAACAAATTTAGTCTACATGATACATAATATTTGTAAATTACCATTTAAATTAAGCCCTAAAATTAATGGATTAGTATTATCAATAAACTATTCTTTACTATTACAAGTGTCGTAGTCTATAAATAAATTGATTTACTTTTCTAAGTGATCTCTATTTTCAACTAAAATTTATTTTTTTCAATAAATTTATTTCCTTCATATTTGTACTAATGATTATTATTCATAGCCGTTTTTTAAAAATAAATTGGACATTGTTATTATTATTATTAATGGATAAAAATTGCGTAAAGCATGGAAAAAGAGTCGTAATAGTGGATAGATCATCAAAAGATCTTTAAGGTAGAAATCTTTGCATTTAATGTTTAACTGAATAAAAAAATAATTTAATAAGTTATGAAGATGTCCAATAGGAACTTCATGAATTAAAAGCGTAATTAATTAAGGAAAAATATGATCTAAATAAAAAGAACATAGATCTCCTAGATGATCTTAAAAATAACTTATGGTAGTTGAAGTCACAAATTTCAGCCCTAATTGATAAACATCTAGAATGCTTTGAATAACAAATTTAATTAATATCAGATTCTTAAAATAAATTTGGGAAATAGATTGAAAGCTTAGAAACAAAAGATCTTGACTCATTTGTCAAATAATACTCAGAAATAGAAAAGCAATTTATCAATTATTAAGACATCAAAGATCTTCTTTTAAAAAATCTTTCTTCCCTTTCAAATGATTAACTTATCTAAAGATTTGCAGAAATATTATCTAAAATTAATACTGGAATGCTGAATTACTCGAATGAAGTCATGAGTAATTTTAAATAATAGTTCACTCTTTTATAAGCGAATAATGCATCAAGCATCAATTTAACTTGTAAATAGCATAATGGTTGTTAAATTATAATGGTGGACCTTAATGAAATATAAAAAGCTCCAAGTAGATTAATTTGTGTGAAATGTATGAGCGCTTATCCAGCTAAATATGAAACAATTGATGAATTTAAAGAGTAATGGTAAAATTATTTATAAGAAAAATAAAATTACTGTAGCAATTATATAGAAAAAGTTGAAAGCAAAACGAAAGAACTAAATTTATTATTCTCTGATATTTAATTAAAGATAGCCAATTAAATAACAAAAAGCACCAATCAACTAAATGAGAGATCTAATGATTTATTAAATATCTTTTAAAAGTAGTGGTAATAAGACAAAAATTAAAATTTCTCATTAAAAAATTTCAATGAATTTGAAGACATTGTAAAATAAATGAGCGGCTCATAAAATATATAGCATCTTATAAGCTGCTTAGAAAGTAACTGCGATGAATGGAATAAGTTGTACTTATAATAAATATCTGAAATTCAACAAACATTAGAGATTTGTACAGAAAATTTAAAGAATAGCATAAATATTAAATTAAATGCAGGGAAAGATATTTATTAAGAAACAAAATCTTTACTAAATTCATAAGTAGATAAATAATTTACATATGAACTTATAAAAGAGAGTTCAATAAAATAAGATTAATTTTGCGGTGCAATGTCCTTTAATAAGGATTGCTCAATCGTGATTGTTGGATGTGAGAATTAAATAAAGGTATTTGAGTTTACTAAAGGAAGGATGAATTAAATTCAACTTCTTAGTGAACATAATATGTCTGTTGTTAATTTAAAATTTATGAAAAAATCTGATTAATTTATTTCTGGAAGTGAAAGGGATGGATAGATTATAATTTGGTCGATGAATCCAAATAAAAAATGGATTTACTAATAAAAAATAAATGCACACACAAAATGTATTGAATGTATCTTATTGAACAACAATGAAGATTTAATTATATCAAGTAGTAGAGATGGAACAATTAAATTTTGGATCAAATAGAGTGAATGGGCATGCCAATAAACTATTGCTGGTCATGAAGGTTATGTTTATTCATTAAGTTTAAATGAATAATAAAATAGATTAATTTCTTGCAGTAAAGACAAATCAATATTAGTAATAGATTTATAATAATAAGATAACAAGTGGATTATAAAATAGAAAATAAATTTAGATAAGTATGGTTATAGATTATGTTTTATTGATGATAACTTATTCACTTTTTAGCCATATTAATAAGAATAATTGAACATTTATGAGTTGAATAGTACAAATGGATAATATGTAAAAACTAAAGTTGTTCAAGTTAAGTGTGGTTAAGATGATGGTTATACTCTATTTCCTTAATAATATATAAAGTAAAAAAGTTTACTTGTAAATAAGAATGGTTAAAATATTAATTTAATAAAAATCAAATAAAATGAACAATTTCTAACTAAGCAAATTATTCAATTTCAAAGTTCTTATTTATATGGATGCATGAGTGATGATGCAGAGTATTTAATAACTTGGGATTAGATATCAAATGAAATTTAAATAAGATAATATAATCAGAAATGAATTTACAACACTATAGGTTTTTTATTAATTTAAATTATTATTTTTATTTATTCAAATTAAAATGATAGTGATTGTCTTCTTAGGGACTTAAATATATTTGACTTTGTTTGATGTTCATTCATTTAATTAAAAAAGTCATTATTATTTTTAAATCTTTTTTAGATATTAATTTATGATGAAGAGTACATAGATTCTAGGTCACTATAAGTTCTAAAATGGTTAAATAATAATTTGATGAATAAAGCAACTGAAAATCAACATCTTAGGGTTTAAATAAGAATTTGATTATTCAGATAATTTTAATTTGATATATATATGACTTTTATACCTATTAAAATTATTGAAGCATTTTATTAACTTAATGGATTTTAGTATAAAAAATTATAGAGTTTAATTTAAAATGATCATGTCAATTTTATGGATAGTATTAAATAATTTCTGAAATTCTTACCAATAATACAATTTTTAAATATTATAATTCTTAGTTAAATAGAATTAGAAATTATTTCTTAATAAACACATCATATTATAATCCCTAAGTATTACAATCAAATAAAATTATATAGTTGGACTGGTGATCAAATGGAGGTTAAAGTTGATAATCTTTTAGTTTTTACTGGATATCACAATTCTTATTCCACTTAACCTAGTATTTGTGAAACTTCAGGTCCTTGTTGTGGTGATGGAGTAAATTTGGTAAATATAAATATGACTCATGTTCATTAAATTGCTTTAATAATAATTATTTCATATGATAGCTTTTGGATTATATCAGAATTTTAAGTATGAATACCTGATTTTATAAATAATTGCAATCAAGGTTGTAGTGATTGTATTAGAGGGATTTGTATTGAGTGTTAGAAAGGATAAGAATAGGATATTTTATCAAAATCCTGTTTTTCTATTTGTGGAGATTAAATAATTTAATATATTGAATCATGCAATTATGGGAATTAATTAGAATATGATGGTTGTTTAATTGCAAATTATCTTGATCATTATATTGCAAATAATGCGAATTTGTTGAATGCTTAAGATATCAATCAAATTACAATTTAATTGATAAAAGTTACGAAACAATAAATGGAAATTAAGATTTGAAATCATAAGACAAATTATCTATTAAGATTTCTTGTGATTTAGATCATCCCAATTATGGCAAGATGATAAAATGAAATAATGAAAAACATTTTTTACTGTAATATCATAAATTATTACAATATTAATTTAGCAATCGTTCATCAACTCATTATTTTGATTTTGACCTACAAACACATAGAATTCTTGGATATTTTTATCATCTATGTATAATACCAATTATAGCAAATTGTCTGCATAGTTTATTTGATAGATGTTTAGAAAATATAGATGTTAAACTATATATGGGCAGGGAATAAATGAGTAAGGATTAGAAAAATGTGAAGATTCTAATGATATTTTTTATGATGGTTGTTATTAGTGCATATTTTAATATGTAATTCATTGTTACAAATTTATTCAAGGTATCTGTTTAAAAATGTTTAGAAGGATTTGATTTAATAATTGAGAGGGATGCTTTAAAATAATTTATGCAAATGAAGTTGATGATTTAGAATAAGAAGATAAAAAATCATATTGTGGGGATGAAATTAATCAAATTCAGAATAATGTGATGATGGAACTCAAAAAAATTTTGATAGTTGTTCAGAAAATTGTAAAATAGAGGAAAATTATAGTTGCAATTTTAAATAATCCAGTATCTGCTATTTAAAAACTAAATTTTCATTAGAATATTAAAATCAAACATAAGAACACTAATTTGTTTAATTGTTATTCTCTAATCAAGTAAATAGGTATAGATTACAATTTTACTTAATCAATCTAACCAAAAATAATCAATTTAAATTAAGATTGATATCAAATATCAATTTATCCAGTATGATTAGTATTAACATTTTTATTTACTTTACCAACCTAAAGTATTAAGTTAGGACTAAATTAATGTTGCAAGTAGTTTTGAAAACTTTGGAAATGTATTAATGATTGGCTTAGGAACTATTAGTATATTGATATTACTTTTTGGAGATCCATTAAGAAGGATAGAAATCTTTGACATTTTACAATTTTAAGCGTTTTTAAAATTAGAATCGTTAATAATTCATCTGTTTTTATATATTTTAAATTTCAAGTATAAAAGTATAAATTTAGTTTTTCCTTAAAATCTATATATATATTCTCATTCTTCTGACTTTGTATCATTGATAATTTTAACTTTACTTTAACAATAAATCTAATTCTAATAACCTTTAAAATAACTAATATTCTTAATACCATAATTTATGATAACTTTATTTAAAGCATAGGTTAGCTTTAGGAATATTTAGTTAATGCTGATCTGTTTATAAATTTTTCAGGGTAAATTTCCTAAGTGTACTTAATCATTTTTGTATATACTTTTATCATTTTATACAAGATCCTTTAACAATAATTGTTTAAACTCTAAAATTTTTATATATTATTAGATCAAATAAATCCAAATGCTTATAAACTTTAGAAATTAAACTATATAAATTAAATAAAAAATTCATCTATCTAAGGAAACTCTATATTATGAGAGCATTTAAACAAATTCCTTATGCAAACACCTGGGATTTTTTATTCAAAGTTATTTTATTTATTACATCAAATACTTAATCAGAATATCGACAAATCATATCTTAATGTATTTGTCTGGTTGTTTTAAGGTAGTTTTTTTTTTGTTATTATTGCATTTCAAAGGATTAAAGAAAAATCTTGATATTTCTAAACTTAGAAAGCATGAAGGCATATGCTAATTAAACAAAAAATTATTCATCTAATATCAATTGGTTTGCAAAAAAGCGATATATTGTAATGTTAGATGATAACCTTGTTGATTTTTTGATGTATTGGATTCTTATTAATGATGCAATAGACTTTAACAAAAATTGAATTAATTGGACTAATTTGGATGGTAACTCCTGTAAAGTTTTTACATTTACAAGATCAATCAATTGCTGTAAACTTTCAAATTATTCTACATATGATTCATAAATTCTTTTAGGTTTTATATAGATTGTAGTTATGATTTTGGCCTATTAGAACCTTTAATTTAACTCGGACTTAAACATCAAGTCTAAGTATTTTGAGATATTTATTAAAATATAATCATTCGTTAAAGAATTATCCTATAATGATTAATTAGAATTGTATCTTTATATATAATATCATCACTATTATAGATTAACAACAATAAAATATCAATTTCGAACTAAAACTAAATAATGAATAAAAAATAAGTGCGGTAAGGTTTTATTAATCATCTTTAAGCTGCCAAGCTTAATAAAATATGGTTTTGGAAATAATCAAGATATTTTAACTTAAAAATTTCTAATTTATAATTAAAGAACTATTATTTCTTATTAATTTATATAAAAATGAAAATTTTAATTAATTCATTAAAGAATTTATCATAACAAGATAATTTATCAAGTTATATGTTTAAATAATAACTAAAATTTCATTGAATAATTTATCTAATTAAGTCATAAATCATTAGCTTAAACTGATGTTTTTGGTCTAGTATTTTATTAATTTGAGTGTACAAAAATCTAAAAAGTAAATATTGCTTTATAAAATAAAATAATAAAAATTTTTTATTATTGAAATATGCTATGTATGTTATGATAACGCTTCATATTTTTAATAATTATTTCATTTTGCAATTCTAGTCATTTGATCCTTGTTCTAATGAAGCCAAATAATTTTTTTTAGCTTCTGATATCTTCTCTAATTCAAATAATGAATCAGCTAAATTTTAATTAAAGTCTTATTTACCTTTTAATTTTAATCTTTGAGGAGTAACTTTTATAGAAAGAGCTTTATCATAGAAAGAGATTGCATCTGTATATTTCTTTTAATGATGTAGAGCAAAACCTGAATAATAATTTAATTTACCTTTATTGCTCAATGTTATATCATTTTTAGGATTTATAGCAATAGATTTGTCATAGCATTCAATTGCTTCTTAGTATTTATTCAAATTCTTTAATGCAGATCCTAAATAATGATTTTTAACAAATAATTACCCTTATTTGACCATGTTATATCATTTTTTGGATTAATAGAAATAGCTTTGTCGTAGCATTCAATGGCTTCTTAGTATTAATTCAAATTATATAATACTTCTCCTAAATTACAATTAAATTCATAATACCTTCTTTCCTTAATTTATCAGACTCTTTAATGTTCTACTGTGTTTTTTCATCACACCCAATATCCATTTCTGTTATTTTGATCCGTTTTTAATTATCAAAATTTAATTAATCATCACTTTTAATTAAATCTGTGACTATATTCTTAATTGTATCGACTTTATTATTTAATGATATTATTTGTTTTTCTATTATAATTATTTTTATGGATACATGTTTAATTTTCTTTTTCTTTTGAGTACAAATTTTTGATTATGTTGATCTATGACTTAAAAGTCAAATAATCTTTGTTTTAAAGTTGTTCGTTCATCTGTTCTAATTTTTTTAT
>CAJJDN010000020.1:704490-744086 GCA_905182985.1 Paramecium sonneborni | reverse complement strand
GAGATAATCTATAACCTCATATATACAATTATTAAAGATATGTCTTAGAATTTTATGTTTATCACATTGGTTAGCAGTATTTGGAAAGCCATCAGAATGCTTTAACCAAATTAAAAAGATAAGATTGGTATTCAGAAGATGTTGCTAATTGCATAACGATCCTAATTATAAGTTTAATAAATATGCTGCAGAAATTTATTTTAGGTATATAATGCATAATAATTATTAATAATAAAAATGATTATAAATGATGAATTTTAGAAGGGTAGAGATACTCATATTTACTTAGAAATTCTATAAAGTGAATTAAAAAAACCACCTTTAACAATAATATTAACCTCATTGATGCAGTTGCAAAAGAAGAAAAATAAATGAGTTAGCAAAGTTCAAGAATTTCGGATTAGGTTATTATTGATAGTTAAGCTATAAACACAATTTATTTTTAAAAGAAATAAAATTAATTTTCAAAAAAATGAATTTTTCTTATGAGAATATTGAAGGTGGCTTATAAGCAACTAATTTGGAATAATAAACTAGAGAAAAAGAAGTTGATTATTATGGAAAAGATAAACATACACTTGAGAAAATAAAAATTTTAATCAAATTCACTTAAGATCAATAAATCATCTATTCACATAATAATAGAGTTTTGAGAGTGTAAATATTTAATCAGTTAAATAAAGAGTATAAATTGAAAATTTTCTTGAGAATCCAGAAATAATTAACAATATGGATCAAATCTTATACCTTTCTTGGCAAACTTAATCTGTTTAGAACAAAAAGCATGGAAAATGCATAGCTTTTTGGGATAAAAATCTTTTATAGAATGTTGGCGGGTACTTTAATGATGGCTATAAACAAGGATTATGGAAAGATTTCTTCATAAACTTTTCGAAGTAAGTAATTATTATTACATCCTATGAATAGTTGGGCTCTAGTTTTCGAAATTGGAGAATATTAAAATGATTTGAGAATAGGCAGTTGGATGTATCAGTGTTACGAATAGAGGATGTATGTATTATACAATTTTGGTTAGTGGAGGCGGGTTATACAATAGATATGGTTAAAAGTAAGGAAAATGGCTTGATTTAGATTCAGGGTTTCATAATTATAAATAAGTTATTTATCATGGTGAATATAATATGAATGGAAGGAAGATAGGTATATGGGATATAATGTATGATAATAGAAATGGAAAGGGATATAAATTAATGTAAATATCATATAAGTATCAGGAATTTAGTGGCGGTGGATTATATGATTAAGAAGGAAATTAGAAAAAGATTGGAAAGTGGGTAGAATTAAATGAAGGGTTTTAAAAATCATTTTAAGTTATTTATAAGGGTAAATATGCTATGAATGGTATGAAGGTAGGTAGATGGGATATTATGTATCGCAAATAGGATGAGAAGGAATATAAATAAATGTAATTATTATATAAGAAATTTATAGAGGTGGTGGATCATATGATTAAGAAGGAATCGAATAAAAGATTGGAAAGTGGGTTGAATTAGATGATGGATTTGGAGATGTAAAATAAGTAACTTTAACTGGTTAATATAATATGAATGGTATGAAGATTGGTCAATGGGATGCTTTTTGGATTGGAGGAAAATTAATGTAAATGTTGTATGAGTATGAGGAATATTTGCGGTGGGGGATCTTATGATTAAAAAGGAAATTAGTAAAAGATTGGAAGATGGATAGAATTGGATGAAGGGTTTTGTAAACTAAAATTTGTGACTTGGAATGGCGAATATAACTAGGATAGTATAAAGATAGGGAGATGGAATACTATGTATCGACGATACAATGAATAGAAATATAAATAAATGTAAATATTATAGAAGTATTAAGGGTGTATAGTGGTGGTGGATCTTATGATTAAGAAGGAAATTAGTAAAAGATTGGATAATGGATAGAATTGGATGAAAGGTTTAATTTTGAAAAATAAGTCACTTATAATGGTGAATATAATTAGAATGGTATAAAAGTAGGTAGATGGGATATAATGTTTGATTATGGTGATGGAAAGGGATATAAATTAATGTAAATATCATATAAGAAAAATATAGTGGTGGTGGATCATATGATTAAAAAGGCAATTAGAAAATGATTGGAAATTGGGTTTAATTAGATGATTGGTTTAAATGGGATAAATAAATCATTTATAATGGTGAATATAATATGAAAGGTAAAAAAGTAGGAACATGGATAGAAATGGATATAATGGAGAATAGAAAACTAAGGGAGATGAAATATAATTGAAATTTTATATTAATAGATATAAATAAACACAACATTTTTATTATAAAATATAATTTTTTAGGTATGATTTTTTGAGCTGAATTTTGTAAAATCTTAAGTTATTTAGAAAATCTTGAATTTTGGATTCCTTGATATAATAAAATGTATCATTATAAATAATTCCAATTTATTAAAAAATAATAATTATTTTTAGGTTGAAAATGTCTTTTTCATATAAGCTATTTGAATTTAGAAGAAAAGTGATTTTCAAAGCTAATAGTTGAGCATGCAAGAAACGATGTATTTAAAAAATATATATTAATGTATAAAATGATATTTTAAAAAAATATTTAGATATTATACACTATCCAAAATTCAATCAATCAATGTATCATTTTTTTAATTTTATTCCATCTCTCTATTTTAAACTGTTATTTATAATTGCAATCAAAATCTGATAATGCGTTATATTACTATTTAGTTTACATTTCAATGATGCTATAAGGATCTAAATTAAATTTTTATTAGATTAATTAGTTCAAATTTCTAATTTTTTAATGATTTATTGAAGAGTTGTCTAAAATAATATTTGAGTTCTTAAATTATATATACAATGATTAAAATGTTTAAATTAAGTTAAGACTTAGTGATGAAGAAAATTAATTAAAATTTTTCTTATTTTATTCTATGAGTAAAAACATTACTAGATCAAAATTATAAAGCACCTTTATTATTATTATAGTAATTGAAATTTAAAATAATTTGGATTATCGAATAAGTAAGTAGTTAAAAATACTTCCATTTAGTTATTAAACCAGATATAATTATATAATAATCAATCGTAAGAAATTGGAATGAAAAATTACTCAAGCCTGAATTCATCTCATTTATTGTTTTTAGCCTATCTCAATCAATAGGTAATTTAAATTCTTACAAAATTTATTTTTGAGTTTTTAAATTTGGCAGGGTAGAACATCTCATAAAGGAAAAGAATTAAGTTATAAATATAATTTAGAAAGTTTATTTTATATAACACTTTACTTGAGAAATGGTATTTGTGATTAAAAATTTAAGAAAAATTACCATTGGCTTGAAAAAGCTTCCATTAAATATAGAGATTTATGAAGACTTTTCTCTATTTAATATAATGACATTATCCAAGAAATTTCAATTTGAGTTTCTAAATTGATGTCTTAAAATTTTTAAACTTAAGCAAGAGAAATGCAGAAGTTATTATAAAAATGCTATAAAAAGCCTTTTTATCTTCGATAATGATGAATTAATTCTTATTCTATTTTCTAAATAATCTTATAATAATAATTTAAAGGCATTTTAAATTTCTGTTTAAAATCAACATTTTAATAACTATTCCATAAGACCGAAATTTAAGATATGTTGAAGCTTAAGTTTAACATCTTTCTGGTTTTATTGGAAAATATACATCTATTTATATTAATAAAAAACGTAAAATCTTGTGAATAAAAATTTGTATTAATTAATGATCAATTAGTTAAATATTTTATAATTTATAAAATTCTCATATAATTCCAATATATATTATTTATCATTTTAATGTTAAATCGTCCAATTTCATTTTTTAAGAATGTTTCATATTAAATATACAAAATAAAGAGATATATCTTTATTCTTGAAGTTATTATGAATAGGTTATTACAAAGAAGAATGATTATAAAATAAGTTTTTCTAATTACTATTACTAATATTTAATAGAACGAATAATTAAAATACGAAAGCCCAAGCAGTAGTATTTCATTTTAAAATTTGTATTAAATGTAAAAAATTTATAATATTTTTCAAATTTAATGTATGTAGACACCATCTTGATTTTCAATTAATTTATTTAAGTACTTTTCTTCCATAATTATCTCAAAGATTTGATCTAATGTTTTCAAATTCAAAATAAACTTCCTGTAATATTATAATTGGTATGGGCCTTTGATTGGTGAATCTCCTATCTTATCTATAAATAGAGTGTTTGGCATGAAGGTAAAAGAAGGAGAATATATCAATATCATTTAGCTTTTTTCAACATCTAGAAACACACTTTTACTTAAATGTCTTTTCTTAGAGTGTCTTTATAAATTTCCAAGATTTTACTTAAATATAAATTTTATATAATTACTTACTAAAGTTTTCCACAAAATTCTGAACACATTTTTTTTTAACATATAAGGCAAATGTATTATCCTTTAAATTTGGTTTCTAATTAATATTTAGGAAATTTGCATTTTTTTTTTTAACATGGAATTAAGTAATTCTATGATAAAAATGAACTAAAATTATTTGTTAATATATTTATTCTTTTTTGTTTAAATTACTCTTTTATTTTTTATATGTTATAAGGTAATAATCTATTACTTATTTGTTTATTGATTTTTTTTTATGTAAATATGTCAAATAATGATTCAGCCAATTCTAAATTAGAGTTTAATAATATTTATAATTTTTACTTAAAACTTTCAATATTATACTCTTTTATTAGATGAGTTAAAATTAATTGTAAAATTTAAAATAATATTTCGCTATCACTTAATTTGATATTTTCAATAAAATTAGTATCGAAATTTTAATAAAGCCATTTCATCAAATCTATTATTTTTTATATAAAGAGATGTTGGTTCTTTTTAATAAAAGTTTCGAAGTCACTCAATAATTAGAATGTTAAATTGCATAAAATTTCAGATAGGATTTCATCTAGAAATGAGAGAATATCAAAAAGTTCATTCTTATATTTATTCTCAAATATTTCTAAATTGCTATTGAAAAGTGATTCTAAGAAAACTTAGATTGAAAATTCAAATTGTTGAATTTCTATATTTTACCTTTAATAAGAACTTGGAAACAAAAAATTATAAGGAGAATAGCATAAAGGGCACTACTAAAATTTTAAATCCTTTTCGTTTAAAGAATAGATTTATTTTTTTAAACAATTATCATGAAATATATGATTACAATTTTAAATGTGCACAGATAAAAAATTGGTTTCTGAAGTATTTTACAATTAAATAATGTCTAAATATTAATAAATATTTGTGTATTGAATTAATATAGGTTAATACTAAAGATCTTCTTTTTCAAAAGGTAATTTACATAATAAACATGTTTCATCAGTATCTTCAATGAGCTATTAATTATTGTTAATCTTGCTATTAAAGTCTTGTTACATTTAATAGAATTGTTATTGTAATTATTATTTATATTACTAATGTTTTTGAGATTTTGATTATTATTTATTATCAGGCTCATTCAATTTTTAAGTTATATTTTTGTTCTCTAATCTTTAGCAATAAACTTAAAAAAATAATGTTTATGTGTAATTAATTTATTAACTAGATAAAATATCTTAACAATAAAGATAAATTTTATCTAAACTATTTTAAATAATAATATTTGAAGCCTTAAAAAAGGAATTAGATAAAATTAATAAATTTATATATATGGCATTATTTTGTAAGATCTTGATTAATTGATCAACAATTATATCAAATTCCATATTTGATTAAAAAGTGCTTTCTAAATCATTTAGGATTCTGTCTAATAAATATTATTAATTATCAACAGATATTCCTTTAAGTATTTCATATCTAATATTAGTAAGAGTTGATTTATCAGTATTATAATTCTATAATTCAAATTCTAATGAGGATCCAAATAATTCAGCAAATTTATCATTCTACATTTATAATTTGTCACTAATTGTTTCTTTTATATATTAATTTTAGAAGGCATAAATAGGTTCATAAATAGGTAATTTAAGTTCTTTTTTTAATTATAATTGCCCATTATCTTAATTTCTTTCACAAGAACTCAATGTGAAAGATTCAAAACCCTTATAATTTATATTACTAAATGATTAAAGTATACTCTTCATTTCATTCAATTGATAAAATGTTTAAGAATAAAATATTGTTTAAAATAATTTATGCAATCCTTTTTATAATTAAACATTTTTTTCTTTATCAATAAAGCTTTCTACACACTATATTAAATCATTATCTGTCTAAGCAATTTTACAAATTAATAAAGCTAAATTTTCCTTCTGCTTAAGATGCGATTCAATTTCTTAAAAGCACTAAATAATGTCATTGATTCCCTATTCTTAAAATAGATAAGCATAAATTTAAATATAGGCCACATCTGCTTATTAAAGAGCTATTTCACCCTCTAAATAATCGAAATCGGCTTATTTTCCTTAATAGAATTGATAATCTGAAAAAATGTAATAATTTAAAATAGCTCTTTTTAGTATATGAAACATAATTAATTTTAATTATTAATTATCTTTTCCACTAATTTATAGGATATCATTATATGCTTCCTTAGAATTTGAAAAATTCATTATATATATTGTCAAAACAGTTATGAAATTTCTATCACTTAAGACTAAATTAGACAAGAATAATTGTAGTTAAGATTAATAATAATTTAAATTGAAAGTAGTTACTAAATTATTTAAAAAATAATGCAAGATTATTCTTTATATATTTTAAACTTCATATGATTGTAAATGCCCTATAGCCAATAACATGGATTTTAAATTACATCTAAATGAGGATAAATTCATAATTAATTGCAAAAATAAACAATTTAAAGATTATTCATCCATTTCATCTGTCTGAGATTCTAGAGTTAAGTCTTTGTTTTGTTAACATGGACAACTTCTAGTTAATGAATAAATTAATAAAGATTAATGTAATAATTTCTAAAACTCAGGTGAATTTGGACTTAATATTTGAGATTAAAAATAATGAAAATCTTTTGAAAGGATTTCTTGAATTTAATTCACTAATCCTTTAAGACCTTATTTGCATTTGAGCATCAATCCTAAAAAATAAAAGATAGAATAAAATAAATCTAGGGAAGCTGAGTTTATAAATGAACTAAATTAATTATATTTATTACATTTTTAAGAACAGATCTGAGATATCATCAAATATTTTATAAGATATTGGAGTTCTATTTTTTTAGTATAACTTTAGAATTTCAACATAACAACTCTAAATAAAACTATAAAATTTTTCCATAAGTGCACTGCTAATTATAATATTATCACATTAAATTTATTTGATTTAGCTACAATGAAGTATTTACTATATTAAAATATTCAATTTTTTATCATTAGTTCTCTAATATATTTAAAATTTAAATTCTTCATTGTTAATGGTTTTTAATTTGTAGGAATGAAAGAAAAGATAAAAATTCTTAAAGTTCCGTATCACAATTCTATTAAGATAATTTCGGAAATCATCCTCCTAAAAGAAAACAGGAAAAAAAGTTGAAATATCTTAATCAAGCTTAAGGGATTCCACTAAATATGCATGATTTTTAATATATAACTCCAAAAGTGAAATTGATGTGATTATTTTATTATTTATTTTGAATTTATATTCCTATCTTAAAATTTTACCTGTGAGAGAACCCCATATAATATTATCTGTTATTATGATTTCTAAGCACCTCAAAATTAATCTATGAATTAGTTTTGCTTAATTCATAGAATTCTGAATAGATTAAAAATGAATTTTTTCAGAATTATAATAATTCATCAAAGTATCATTTTTTAATCCCTTGATTATATTCTCTATATTCTCTAATAAATCAGCTGGATAATCAATTATTTCTGATAATTTCTTTTATAATAAGCTGAAGGCAATCATTAAAAATTATTCATAATTTTTAGCAATTTTATCATCTAATTCAATAATATTAATTACAATATAATTATTAATTCCCAAACTTTATTAAAACAGGCTGATGTTTAGGACACATTGAATTAGCTTCAAAAATCATTGTATCACCACAATCACAAAATCCTGGCATTTAAGAATGAATTTGCTCAAAAAATACAGCATGATCTAACATAATATTTTTTAAAAACTTTTATGAATTTCAGGAATGAAGCACTCTTTACAAATGATATGGTTAGTATCTATGCTACAATCAAAGCATTAATAAAACATTTCTTATTTTCCAACAACATTGGCACATAATTTTTTTGATCCATAACCTTTAAATTTTTTGATTTTATTCCTGTATTCTTATGAAGTTATATTTAAAATAGTTAATATGAATTCTTCATCCTCATATTTATCAATCTCATTTGAAACTTTTAATATATGATCTTCTCCATTTAAAATATCCATTATTTTAGAATAATATTTTTTTAATTAATAATAATTTTAGTAATTAAATAACCTAATAACCATTATAAAATATTAATTAGAATAACTAATCAATTTAGATCTTATTTTAAAATATGGAAGAATCTCTTAAAGATAATATAAATGTAAAATAATTTAAATTTTATTCTCAATTATTTAATTATAGATTATTATTATATATTATCATATATAATTTATTTTGGCATTCTTTCAGTTCTAAATTATATTCATAATTTATTACAATAAAAAATAGATATTATTATTAACTGCCTTAATTAAGTTATTTATCTTTTTAGATTTCTATGATCATTAATTCTAAATACTACAATATGATTAATCATCAAAATTAATCAATTTTCAAGATATCAATGTAAATTTGAGCTCTTCTTTATTACAATTATTTACACATTGTTACATTCTAAATAAGAAGTCTTAGAATATATACGATAAAATTAAACATAATTTCCTGAACATCTAAAAAATATATTTCAATTATAAAGTTTAGTCATTAAGAAATAGATTTGAGTTTTGGGACTTTAATCTTTTAAATTATAAAGCTATCAAAGATTTAAAGAGTGAGAAATTAAATGACTTTATTTAATAGTTGAACTATAAGGCTAGTGATTTAACAAAGATATTTTAATTTATTTTAGAAAATATATTTTCTGAAAGATTGTTTAAACCTTTTCAGGAATAGTTGACTTTTAAAATATAGGTGAATTGTAATGAGAAACCTTCATTTATGAAAAATATGTAGCATTTAAAAATTTCTTCATTTTATAAATTTTTAAATGGTAAATACATTAATAATTTAAATGAATAAGATATAAAATGTAGAATAAGATTTTATGTAAGAGATTATGGCTTGTTAACTTACTTATTTTTTTTCCAAAAATAATGATATTAATTAACTATTCTTAATTTAATATCTATTATAATTATGAAAAACTTACTCATTTAACTCAACTCATTTTCCATTCTTTTGATTTTATTGATCATATTTCTCCATACCACTATATTATATATATACTATTGACATTATTTCTAAAGACTCATTATTACCTATATTTTTACATGATTTAATATTAAGAAAAATGGCTATTTTTTTCTCTATATATTCAATGTACAATATATACTTCAACAAGCTCAACTTGACCTTTTTCAAATAAATAAAGTTTATTTCTATAATAAAAGATTTAGGATGGTCAAAACTAAGCAGACAAGTCTATATGTATTTTTTATAATTATGGGTCTAACATGATATATTTTGATTGCATTTTATTTTGATTTATGTTTGAGAATATTGATTTGATAATTGAAATTTTTTAAGTATCTTTAAGAATGAATTCTTGAGTCATACAAATAGATAAATTGTGATTTGATTATCAGATATCATTAACAGGGTTGTCATATTAACATATGGCAAAAGATATACGAATTTATAAATTGTTGATTACACATCTTGTTTACAGATTATGAATAAATTAAGAATAAGCTTGCTCCTTAATTTTGAAATAAATACTTTAATAATATGGATATGGGACGGAAATGCTATATTGTTTATGCTATAAGTGAGAATGAAGAAAAGCTAATTTTCATTTATTAAAAGAAGCAAAAGGGGTAACAACAATAAGTTTTCTAACTCAATATGTTGAAAGAGTTTGTATTGAATTTAAAAATCAATTATATATAATTTAGCCGAAAATATTAATAAATGTAAAATACATATAGTAGATAGTTTCACATTATCAAGATAGAGGCTTTCTATTAGTTTATAGATTAAAAATATAATAGAAATAAAATAGTACTTAGCATATGGAAATTTATTAATTTCACGATATATTTTTCAAGCTTTTTTTAGATAAATTTAGTACCTTAGTTATAATTCATACTTAAGCTTTTCGATAAGTTTTTCTTCCTCCTCTTAATCCATTCAAGTAGTTTCCAATAAACAATGAAAACCAAAACTATAAACCGTATCTATTAAAAACTAGTAATCTAAGTCAGAAATCACCATATCATAAATAAGCAGCCAAAAATTATTGTGCAAAATAATAGTTTAAACTTATACTTAAGTTTTTAATAAAATCATTCTTTTTCAATTAAATGATATATTTGATCAATTTATGATATATTTTTAATTAAACAGCTTCATTAATTATAGTTTACTTTAATAAATTTTCCTAAAATATAAGTGGGATTCTCTGAATAAAATAAAGTTATATATTATTGTTTTCCGATTGAAGAATTTTTGAAGTTAGAAATTTCACTAAATCTTTTAAACCTAATAAATTTTATTTGATTGCTAATTCTAGGTTGTATATAATTTGTTAAATTTGTTAAATTTCAATTTCAGTTAGTTCATATACCCTTATATTTTAAAAGATAGTAGAGGAATGAGATGAGTAAATATAGTATAATATATTTGCATTTAAGAATTATATCAAATTTTAAGGAAATTAGTATTAAAGCTACTTCTGATATTAAGTTAATTAAATTGATCTCCAATTTTAGAGAATGTTTATTAGGTTGCTTCAGATATTTCAAATAATATACATCCATTAATGATCAAAAGAATATAATTTTATAAAATATGTTTTTATTAATAAATTTACTAAAATTCTACTATTCAATAAATTTAAGAAAAATAAAAAATATAAATGATATTGTGTTAAGAAATAAGATTATAAAATCACTTATGTAATGGGCAAATTAAAAATTGCTTATTATTTCCAAAAAATTAGAACAAACATAATTAGTTTGATCATCAAATAAAGATAAATCATTTAGGATAATCTATTGAGAGTTCTTTGAGATGTATTAGCATATAAAATTAGTGCTAATGTTAAAGATTTCAGCATTTATGTACTGAATACAATTAAATAAACCTAAATTTAAAATTCCTATAAGATAGTAAAACAGTATCAATATCATTTTCATATTAATATTCTTAAAAAAGAGAAATAATTCTTTGATAATAATTAAAAATATCAGGCATCTGTTTATTAGAATATAAAATTCTTAGATTTTCAATGAATTCAATAAATGTATATTCCAAATTTAAACTTTTACTAAGTCTAAAAGACATATTTATGAAAAGATGGCTAAATATCTTCTTCGATTGAGATTTGCTTAAATTATTTTTTTTAAACCTTTTTTGATTAAAATATGCAATAATAAAAATTATACATTTGGTATTAACATATCTTGATAATATTTAAATAATCAAATTTACATGTTAAAAATGTTCATCTGTAATAAACTTCTTTAAATGATTCCAATATTCATAGTTTTAAGGTTTGCATATACTTAGAGTTGTCCTTATTATGAATATGAATAGGCATTAATACCTCTTGATAAACAATATCAAAATAATCGGATTGATTCTTATGTTACTTTGGATGTTGGGGATTCATTTGGTTTTGGTTTTTGGAGTCTTTGTATTCCACAATTAATTTTAAAGGATAGTACCTAAGTGGAATAAGATTTTATTAAGAATGATGCTGAGTTAGGACAACTATTGTTTTTAGTAAAGGGAAGTAGAAACAATTCGTTGTTAGGATTTGTTTATCTAGATTAATAAAATATGTTAGTTTAGCATAAAATAATTATTTTAGGAAGTAACTAAATAAATTTAGTGTTTAATTTTTAACCAATAAATTATGTAGCTAAATGGATTCTGAGCTTCATAACCTTTAATTTCTTAGATGGAAAGATTGTAGTAGATATGACTGATTAAATAAGATAGAGTGGAACAATGAATTTTGGATAAGATTATATTTAAATAATATAAGGAGGAAGAGGCTATGTAATATATTATAATTATATATAATAAGATTGAGAATTTAAATCTTAATGTATTTAAAGGAAGATTGTCTAAAATATTTATCAATAAGATTGATCAATTAGATTTATTTGAATATATGAAAATTAATTGTTAGATTCCTTCTCCAATTCAAGGTGAATAAACAATCTATTTGGTCAAAGGATTATAAATTTTTGAAGGTGATACATCTCTTTAATATACAATTAATTAATTTGGAAGTAAGTTTTGTGTTTATGGTTGGGTTAAATATGATATTTCAAAAGTAATTTAAGTTTCTATTTATCCATTGATTAGAATAAGTCTTTTTAAAAATTATTTTGATAGATCAAACTTTGGAGATGAAATATTTTAAATGCTAATTTGGTTAGATAAAGATGAACCTTTATATACTTATATTTAAATTCGTCTAGATTATCATTTAATTCCAATAATGGGAATGATTGGTTCTAAACATAATGATCCTATTCAAATAATTCATGATACCTTATTTGATACTGATTCTGAATATTATTTTTAAGGACTACAATAATGGCATTTTCTAAAATATGAGTATGGGTCTTAAATTCCTGGAAAAAAAAGTTGTATTAAAATTAAATTCTTTAATGAATTAAATTTAGTGGAAATCTGTCGTGATATTGCTTAACCAACTAATTCTCCTTTTTATGTATATTTAGGATCAGATGAGTATGTTAATGAATTACTTTAAGCATCTCTTTTTGATTTTAAATTTGATTATAATTATGTTATTGAAAAAGAATTACTATTTAATGGTAAGATAAATATATACTTTATTTTAGCATGTCATTATACTTGTTTAACTTGTGATGGTCCTCTTTAAAATAATTGTATAAATTGTGAATAAAATGTAAATAGATAATATTTAAATGAATAAAAGAAATGTTAATGTCTACATGGATATATAGATGTTAATGATGAGAAAGTTTGTTAATAATTTAATTATCATTTTTCATCTGTTGAGATTTAGGAATAATATTCTCTTGGGGATTCATAATGTGAATTTGGATATTTCATATTTAAAAATGAAAATGGTTAAAATGTTTGCATAAAATGGTATCAACAAATTTATTATTATTAAGTCCATAATCTAATTACTTAGATATATTGTGTGTAGATTGTGTTTATTATCCATTGACTTGGTATTTAAAACCAATCTGTAAATTCGATTTAATATCTAAGAAATTGACATTAACTGACGCATATAAATAAGAAAAACGAGACATATATAATTATGACTTTTATTTGATTGATAAAAATGGAGAGCTATTTCTACATTCAGGCTACTTAGATTATTGTGAACCTGAATTAGATTCTATAAATTGTTTTTAAGCAAAATATTAACATGTTGGATAAACTATATATGTAAAATGTAAACCTAACTATTATTAATAAAATGGAGATTGTATATTTACAAACATGAATTGTTTACAAGCATCTTCAGATGGAAATTGTTATTAAGTTAAGGATGGTATATATTATCATAATGACTAATACTATTAATGTCCTATAAATTGTTTAACTTGTATTTATGATAATGATAAAAATATCGCATAATGTTTGTCTTGTATCAATCATTATACAATAGATAATGGAAGGTGTCTTTCTTGTGGAAATTATTGTAGTTTTTGTTAAAAATACGATGATAAAAATATAAATAGATCTTATTTAAAATGCTTAAAATGTTTAGATGATTCAAAATATTTTCTATCTTTTGATGGCATGAATTGTTTTGAAAATACTATCAAACATTGTGAATATGCCTTTTAAGCTGTAAGTGAGGATTACTAAATTAATACACTTGACTTATATTTTATACCAAGAGATGATTGGGAGAACATTGATACAACTTGTGGCAGGTGTGAATATGGATATGGAGTAATACTTAATTCATATATTTGTCTTTCAATGGTAGAAGTTAATTGTTACTTCTCATATGTTTAATCTATTTGTAACACAGTCATTGATGAGACTGTCTTAGATGTATTGTATGAAGCAGATTATTATATTACTCCCAGTGGTGAAAAGATTACTATTGCTTTTGATGATGATTGGAACTATATTTGTACAACATTATAATATTGTTTGATTGCAACTGATTATTAGAAATCAGAAATATTCAAAGTCATCTAATTCAATTAACAATGTCCTGGATTCATTGAAAATTGTGCAACTTGTTTAATAGATAAAATTAATTGGAGATCTCTTGTTTATCTATGTCTAGAATGTAAAAGTGGATATTACGCAGATAGAATTTCAGGTAAATGTTATGTATGTCCTTCTGAATTCAATTGTTATAATTGTGCATAATAGCAAAAGATTATTAAAGATTACTGGAAAATCAATATTAGAGCCTTATATTAAATTGTAATTAATTTTGATAATAATCATCCATTTAAATTATATGCCTAAAGTGAGAATAAAGATGATTATGAGATTTTATGTACTATGTGTATAAAAGGATACGAATTAGTTTAATAAAAATGTATTAAAGCCTGTCCAGAATCCTGTTTAGAGTGTTAATTTATTAATGGTGAAAATTAATGTGTTAGATGTGAACGAGAACAATAAGGTAGAAAACTTAGTTTATCTGAAAATTAATGTATTACTTGTCCATAAAATTGTGCTTTATGTAGAATTAGATCATTTGATGAAATCTCATCTATTAATCCTCTTTTTAGTAATCATTAATATTTCACTTCTACCTATCAATGTTTAAAGAGTTTTGACGATCAAGATTACTATTATGATTAAGTATTAGGAACCTTTATTGCGTGTTCAAATACAGATAGTTGTGAACAATCTCTTATTATTCCTATGAATTTGTATTGCTCAAAACAAGAATATACCTTAGCTTTAAATGCTTTCTAATCAACCTATTAATAAAATTAGTTTAAATTGAAAAATATACTTTTAGAAGATCTTATTTCTGGAAACTGTTTTAAAGATGTAATTATTATCATTAAATTATATAGTTTGAAACTAATCATTTTTATTTATCAGCCAATTCAAAGTTAATCAAAACTATTATTATTAATATTCTTAGTATCAAACCTTAAACTTGTAAAATTTAAGGAAACGCTACTATTCAATAAGTTTTTAGTCAAAATATATTTTCTACTATGTAAATTATAAATTTATATTAGAAATGTTGAGCTAAATATTTAATTAAATTAACATACTATCATTGAATTTGAGAGAACTATCACTTTCTAAAATTTCAGGAAAATTACAATCTAAGGAGCTTAATTTAATCCATTAAGTAATAATAAATTAAAATAAATAATATTTCTTAGTAGACTACCATAAATAATTATATTGAGATCCATTAAATATTAACAACTAAATTTAGAAAATGATTAATCAAGATTGGTATTCAATGATGTTAAGAAATTAGATTTAATCGATTTCAAAATTATAGATCTTATTTAAAATACCATAAATACATTTATTTACATTGCTAATACTACTTATGATAAATAAATAACACTTTCATCTTTTTAAATTCTTAATTCCATACTCTAAAATTAAGTAACTCTATTTTTTAATCTCAATAAAAATGATATCATTTCAATTACCGATGGAATTATTCAAGCACATTTTTCAAATTCTACTTTATTAGATACATAAATATCTCAATAGTTTGGATTTCTTGATATGAGCAAAATTGATTTTCAAGTAGATGTACTAAATTGTTTACATTTCTTAAATCTGTACCTTTTTTAAAAAATGAAAATGACTGAAATACAATTTCATAATTCCTTTATTTTAAATTCTACTCTTATCATTTTGAATAACAATAATCAGATATATGACTTTATTATAAAAGATTGTAAATTTAAAGAAAGAAGCTATGGAATAATAAATTCTGATTCACTCTAATTGGAATATTTACAAATAGAATTCTTCAATCTTATAATTGAGGAGAATGAATATCATTAAACAACCAAATTTTTATCGTTTGATAAATACAATAATGGTTATTCAAAAATAATAATTACAAATATTTTAATCTCAAAGAACTATGTCTCATCAATCACTTCAGATTTTATTTTGAATACTTAAAGTTCATGTTTAATCTATATTTCAATAGATTATATTCTAATTTCAGAACTCAATATAATCAGAAGATTTGGATTAATTGATTTCAGCATAGTTGAAGCTAACTAGTTAAAAATAACCTCTAGTAGGATCACTTAAGGAGATGAATATAAATTTTTAGGACTTCATTAATATCTCGACTGTTAATTACAATAAGTGAAGGGAGAATATTATTTACAATCTCTCTTTGTCACTTCAGTTCTTAATTTTGAAATAGTAGATATGTAAATTACATAGACTTAAACATATAATTCACCAATTCTATACTATAAATCAACTGACAAAGGAAAATAATAATAACTTGAAACAATTCTTATAAAAAATATAATAGTTAAATCAAATCAATTACTATTATCAAATTCAACATATTAAACTGCAATAATCTTTATAGATTCAATTTAATAAACTAAAATAGATTTATACAACATTACTTTTTCTGATAATGTTTTGCATGAATATGTTTAAAATAATCTCTAAATTTCTTCCTTACTCTTAAATTTAAATTGTATTTTAGGCATTATCACTATTAAAAACTCTAATTTCCTTAAAAATACAGTTTATAATAGCACTGATAATTTAATCTATATTAAAAGTCAGAAACTGATATTATACAATTGTACTTTTTATTAGAATAGTTATTTTAACTATTAATTAATCTAACCTTATTTATTATGGGGATTCTTTGAATCAGAAAAAGTATCGATTGAATAAATTAATTAAATTTTCAAAGTTAAATCTACCTCAGGAGTTGCTTAATTGTTAATTGAAAATCTTGAAATTTCATACTGTAAATTTGAGTAATCAGTAGGATCTTCTGGTGGAGCATTATAAATTGAGGCATAAAAGAATAGCCTAATAATTATTTCACAGACTTAATTTTAAAATATCTCTACTACATTTTAATAAGAATTAGGATAAGGAGGAGCAATAAATTTAGACAGTACTTCAGCATAATCTCTTGAAGTTATTTTTAAAAAAATAATGATTGAAAATATTGTAGCCAAAGAACAAGGAGGTTTTATTTATATATTATCAGATTCTGCAAAAATTAATATTACATTTTAGGATTTTAAAATTCGAAATGTATATGCTAAATTTGGGTCAATTGTATATTTTAGTTTTTCTTCGACTTCTTCAAATTAACAATATGTAAATATTGATTAATTTATTATTGAAAATACAAATGAGGGTTTTATAAATTACTTAAATAAATATACTTAACTTTCTAAAACAGAAGAAATAGCTATTACAAATAATCGAGCCTTATTTTATATTGATTCAGCTACAAATATAATTATTTTAAATATCGAAATTGATAATTTAATTTTAGAATCTGTATTATAAACAAACAATATTTAAAAAGTTTCAATTGAAAATTTTTAAATATCAAATAGCCTAATAAGTAATGTAATTTTTAGATTCCATCCAAATCAATGTAAAATTTAATACATAATCTAGATCTATATAATAATATCCAGATCAGTAGTCTTTCAATATCTAACATTACTGTCGATTTATAGTTAAAGAACTATAATTGTTTTTAATAAGATGATAAAGATTACCCAGTATATTTTAAATGTGTTCAAAATGCAAAAAATAAAAAGGCCCCTCTCAATTTATTTCCATAATTTATTAATTAAGAGTTTAATTATGGAGAATGCTTATTATCTTCAATCAAATAATAGAATGGAAATGAAAGAAATTTAATGATCGAAAAAACAGAATCAGGATTGATATAATTTTTAGATCTTACAGAATCAAGTTAAATAAAGTTAAATAATCTCGTATTTACATATATTAATTGTAATTTTTGTTAGAATGGATTATTATTTTATTCCTTTTTAAAGATAGAAAATCTCATAATGAAATAATAAATCTCTAAACTTAAAATTACTAATTCTTTATGTGGAATTAATGGATGCTTTTATATTAAAAAAGAGAATTCTTTGACTAATCGAAGAACTCTTGCAACTTAATAAAAATAATTATAATCTCTTAATATGGAAGTTTTTATCGATAATTATATTTGTTAATATAATCAAGCTCAAAATGGAACTTGTTTATTTGTTGAAAATGTAAAAATATTGATTGAAAATTCAATTTTTTAATTTAATAATGCATCTGAAATAGGAGGTGCTATGATAGTTAAGATGAAAAAAGATGTGTTAATTACAAATAGTTTAATATAACATAATTCAGCCTAAATAGGAGGAGGAATTAATTTAATTGATCAATAAGATATGGATTATTTTAAAATTGGAACTATTATTTAGAATAACATAGCTGAATTTTTTGGAAATGATAAGGCTTCATTGCCTTAAAAACTAACAGTTTCATTAAGCGATGAAAATTCTTATTTTTAAACAAAAACGATTAAATAGACATAAGAACTATTAATTTAATAAATAATTGTTTCATCAAGAAAATTATTAAATTAATAATATATTTTATTACCAAGTGGTCAATAGATTTCATAATATGAATAATTTAATAAAATAAATAAAACATATTCTCCATTTAATTTAAGGTTTAGATTGATTGCTTTGAGTTAGGATAATAATGTGATGAAAAATCTTTAAAATTCATTTTGTAAAATTGATAGTAGAATTTTAAATACTTCAGATTTAAATGAAGATAATATATTTAGTAATAATCTTACTAATATGAAGATTATCAGTTTTAATAATTAAACTTAAGATTATAATTTGGATGATTTGATCGTATATTTTGATAATGCTCTGCCTTCTGAAATTGTATTATAATTATAATTTAGATGCAATTCAATATTTATTCCAATATACAATTAATAGTACCCATATAATGTGATAAGTACACACTCTAATTATGGATTGAGAATTAATATAAAGACTTTAAGTTGTTAATATGGAGAAATAAAAAATAATACTGATTATTCATGTATTCCTTGTAATAGTGACTAAGGTCTATTTTCTTTAATTTTAAATTCTGAAAAATGTGAATTAAAAGATGATATATCAACAATAAATGTTTAACCAGCATTATTAAATTTAAAATTGGGATATTGGAGACCATATTTTTAAAGTAATATAATTAGTTATTGTTTGAATTTACCTGAAAATTGTTTAGGTGGATGGGAAGAAGGTGATAATTCTTGTTTTTTAGGACATATTGGAGCATTATGTGAATAATGTGATTTATATAATATAAGAGGAGATGGATATTATTCTATAAATGAAAAATATTCTTGTGGATCATGTTTAGAAAAAGAAAAAAATGTATTGATTATAATTTTTGTGAGTATTTGGTAATATATAATTTGATATAAATTAGGACTTTAATATCAATATTGATTTCAGTTTAAAGTACTTTGAAAGCTATTGAAGAAGTTGTGAGAATTATGAAAATTATGATGTTAGGATTAGCAGTAACATAATATTCTAATCAATCTGCTATATTGATAAAGATGTTAACTAATTATTTGTAAATAATTTCTTCAATTTCTACATTTTAATTAAAATTACCTCCTGGACTATAAAGTACAATAAACGCAGCTGGATCACCTATTTAGACAATGACTTATTCATTAGATTGTTTTCTATCTCAGATTTTTTAATTTCAGATTTAATATGCTAGAATGATTTGGTAAGTTATAATGCCTTTTCTTTATATTACATTCTTTTTATTCTTTTATTTAGCAGCAGTTAAATTTTTAAATTTCACTTTTAATAGAAGTGTTATTTCTACAACATTAATTTATATGTACATCTATTTACAACCAAGTTTAATTGGAGGATTTGTTTAACTTATATCATATAGAGATATTTCAGGTTATAAATGGATTTAATCTAATGTTTCTTATAGATTTGATACTGTTTATCATAAAGAATGGATGCTTGAGTTTTGTTTACCTATATTAGTATTACTTGCTATTATTATTCCACTTTACTTTTTTTATGGTCTTTATAGTAATTCTCATTAATTAAATGATTACAAAGTTAGACTTTTATGGGGTTATCTTTATTATGAATATACTAAAAATGCTTACTTTTGGGAAATCATCAAAATAGCTTAAAAAGAATTAATGATTATTTTCTTAACTTTTTATGATGATAATGTTATAATTAAAGCTACAATTATATCACTTATTATTGGAATGTATTTGGAATTAAGTTTAAAATATAAACCTTATAATCTAAATAATCTTAATAAATTAGATTATTATTCTACAAATGTTTGTTTAGCTTCAATTGCTTTAGCTATTGGCATTTATGTATCAGAATAATCTAATTCTAAAGAA
Source organism: Paramecium sonneborni (assembly GCA_905182985.1). Taxonomy (NCBI): domain Eukaryota; phylum Ciliophora; class Oligohymenophorea; order Peniculida; family Parameciidae; genus Paramecium; species Paramecium sonneborni. The sequence continues at coordinate 723,439 of CAJJDN010000020.1, read as the reverse complement.
ATATAAATTCCTTATGCTATTATTCTATCTGTTTTGAATCTTAATATGTTATATACTTTAATATCAAAGATAATAATTGAATATTTAAAAGAAAGTAGTAATATTGATGAAAAATTTGATAAACTTCGTAATTCAATTAGAAAGTATTTCCCTTTTCTAAATCAAATTCCTTTTATGAAAAGAATATTAACAAATCGTCGTGAATAACGTTAAAGAGTTTCCAAATTATACCATAAATTAAAATAATTCTTAATACTTTAAGCTAAAGAAATAATAGCCTTGAAAAATTATTAATGTAAAATTACCATGAGAAGATAAACGGAACTAAACATTGATACAATCCCTTTAAGTTTAAGAAGTGCAGTCTAAGTGAAAGAAAGATAATAACTTATTGCACCAGATAGTTCTTTAAATTTATCAAAAAATCCAATCGCTGCATTTGTTTTAGAAAAAATGTATTTATAAATATCATATCCAAAATTATAGGAAATAAAAAAGAGTTGATGAAATGGCTGAAATATTTGAGGTTAATAAAGAATAGTCCTCCTCTAAAGTTATCAATTACTTAAAGTGAAAAAATATATCCAAGAAATTCAAGAAGAATGATTTCAATAAGTGATAATAATGAAATCAAAACTATGTTTATTTTATTATTGCTTTTAATTATTTCCATCTCATAAAGTTTATAATTAAAGATATCTTTTATCCTTAATTTTATCTAAATTCTATTTGAAAAAATCTTTTTATCATTTATACATTTGATAAATATTCCTTAATATTTAAAAAGAATAAAATCAATCTCTTAAGGGTTTAACTTGTCTGTTGCAATAAAATTGATATCTTCAAGTTTTATTTGCATTAAGGAATTTATTTATTATTATTTTATTGGCTGATAACATATAGATCTAATTTGAACAATTGTTTTAATTTTTTCTTATGATAAAAATAACCAGAAATATTTCATTTTTTTCTGACAAACAAATTAAATTTATTGAGTTAAAATGTATATTCTTGACATTAAAGATATAATTAAATGAATAATAAATTTAATCAGTAATCGTTGGTTTATGATTTATAGAGTTGAGACATACAGAAATAAAAATAATAATAAAATGAATGTGTTTGAATTTTTAAATTTATCTTTGATTTTTATACTTAGAGTTAAAATGTTTTTTGTTATTTATTTGAAACAATTCATAAATTATTTAAAGTTTTTTGATTAAACATTAATTAATTAAAATTAATTAAATCTCTATCCTCAATTTCTTCAAATTTATGTAATTAATGATATTTTTGCAGTCTAATAAAGTGTTTTATTTATTTCAGCTTAGATATCTAAAAAATAATAGTGTTTACTAAATTTTTAAGTGAAGAAGTTTACTATAGTAAATTTAAGTGAGTAAGTATTAGATCAAACAAATTAGTAGAGAGAGAATATAAACATTTAATTGTGTTGAATTTGAAAATAAAAACAATTATTACTATCCTAATTAATAATTAACTTAATAGAAGGCATGAAAGAGAAAAAGAAGACAAAAAATTCAAAATAAGAATAGAAAAGAACATCTTCAAAGATAATTGTAATAATATTCAATAATTATATAAAAGAATAGAAAAAATGTATCAAAACAATGCAATTTTGAAGATGATCTGAAAATCTAACTAAATTCAAAGTAAATATCAGTATTTTACTAGCATTGGGTAGTGTCAGATATGATGATTCTAATATTTATTTTTGATTCAAACTAAATGAATCTTAAGTAGTTTTTAATGATTTTTACTTTTTTTTTAAATAAAATTATTAATAATTTTTAATTTATAAGAGTTGAGACACTAAGATTCATTGTAATTTTTTTAAAATAGAATTAACTTTCTATAGTATTTGATTTAATACTATTCATTTTTAGGATTTCAAAATTTATACTGTGATTATGATATATATTAATGTACTAAAAGAATATAGTAAAAGATCATTGTTTCTCTGATTATTTTTTTTAAATTTCTGAGAATAATTCATAGGACTATCACCAACGCTACAGATTTAGTCTGGTAATTGTATTCCTAATTATTATTAATAACTATTTTGAAGAACTTGATATAATTAAAATCTTAAAGAATTTATTTGAAATAAAAACTACTTCTAATCATATCTTATAATTAAATTATGAGCTTTTACCTTCATTCTTTATGTGTCTATAATTTTCAGGATATTTAAATTCAAATAATTAATGGTTTTTTCTTCTTTTTCATAAACTGATTCTAAATATTTTTGTTTTGAATAAATAAATTATAAATTAGTTTTCATTGCATTTATTGATCTTAACTTATTTCAATCTATTAATTTTATCGCAAATGAATTACAACATCCATTATAAATAATTTTGTTCTTTGTAAATTGTCAAGCTCCTTTTTTGCTTTGTTCCTTATTCCATTTATTTTTTTCCATTCAACCTGAATTATAGAGAATGAGAATATTTGAAAAGTATGTTTTAATTTCTATTTTATGAGAATATGACTTTATAATTCTTTCATTTTTAAAATATGAACAAATTAATATTGCAAAATCAATATTCCAAACATTTTTCCAATTTTTTTATTTTGTATATTTGATTTATCATTACAATTCTTAAAATTTCTATGTCCAGGTTTTCTAAAGATTTGTTTCAAGTGTCTTAATTATTCACTCATCAAGAATTTCCTCAAAAATGAATAATATTGAATACTATTAATACTTCAATAATTAACAACAAATGTTTCTAGATTAAATAATTACTGATCTTAAGGATTAAAAATTTACTAATAAATACTAAATTAACTATTGGCTGAATTGCAATTACTAAATTAAAATATTATTAATTAATTGTCTTAATTAAATTTTTATCTGATTTTAGGTCATGTAGTTTAGTATTAAATTAATTAATCTCTTTACAAGTAACTAAAAAGTGATCATTACACTAGCAAAGACGTATTTTAGAATCAGATATTTTTAATATAATCAATTTATTGTTTTAATAATTTTAAATATCAACTATTGCAACACCTTACTCTTCAAACATAAAATTATTTCATATTTAATAGTTAATCTTTAGATTTTCTAATTTCTCAATAATTTTTGATGAAAGATATTAATTTAAATTAAAATTTAATTTTATGCTGCTCTTTATGAACATGAATTCTTTGGAGTATTTCTCGGCTTAATACTTCATAAGGATTTTATTTGATTATTTAATCCCTAAAATTATTAAAATACTCTGATTTAAAGTAGTGACTAGAAATGTACTTCATAACTTTGTATATTTGAGTATAAAGTATCTCCATCTATGGAATTATTATTCTTTTTAATTCAATTAAGAGAGTATTTTTACTGGATAAAATTCTTGAGTATAAATTTTGATTGTATTAAGCAAATTAATTTACACCAAAATAACTTAAGACAAACATTTTTTTTAGGAAGATTTTTGGTATTCATTTATTGTTTTGATTTAAAACTTTTCATCTTTAATTATTTAATTTCTTGGGTCTTTACATAATTCTTATAGATCATTTAAATATTATTATTTTTATCTTATGATATTCTAATTTTAAATTGATATTATTCATTTAATTAGAAATTTATTTTTTATAAATCTAATGCATTTTTTTTCATTAAATTGCTTAATTTAATCTACCATCTAAAAATAAACAATTTATAATAATAAATATAAATTAATTATTATATTAATTTATTTTTAGGAAGTATTTTTAAATAAATTTTTATAATGGTTTTCTTAGTTAAAGTTTTTTATTCTACATTTATTTTTCTCATACTTAAATATTTTGCGTATTCTTCTCAACTTCTATTTTATTTTCAGTAGGTTTCAACATAAACATTATTTTTATTCTTTAATTTATTAAAATTCCATAAAATACTTCTGATAAGTTTTCAGTATAAAATCCATCCACTTCTTTAAAAATTTGATTTAGTTTAGATTAAATTCTATTAATTAGTTTTTAATGGTTATTTATTTACTCAATATTAATATGATATTATGTATTAAATTATTATAGTACTTCTCAGAATTTGTTTTTTTTATTTTAGAACTATGGTTTTATTTTTTTTCTTATTAATTCTGTCTTCTTTTTGTAATACTTAGAATAAAATAATTTCAAATTCATCTTTATAATTTTATTCTATTTATTTTCAGATTATTCTAATTTAATCTAAACTTTTTAATAGTCCTTTCTGAGAATCCATTTATGATACATAAAATTAAAAAAAATTAAAGTATTTTAATTAAAATTTCAAAGATGTGTCATTAATTTCCAACTTTTCTCTTTCACAGAAGATTTATTTGATGACTTCTGATTTGATAATAAGTTTTTGATTCTAACTTAAAGACAAATTAATAATTGTATTATAAATATATCTTGATAAATGTAAAGAAATGAAATTATTGCAGAAAAATAACACTTTTTAATTACTAAATTATATAACATAAATTGCTATTTAACAAAAATATTCAGTTTTTGAGTTAAGATTATCTAAAGTTAAATTTTAATATAAAAATGGGATTGAATGTTCTTTTGAAAAATTTTCATAATGATTACTCTTAATTCATTATTTGCATTATTGAATCAAACTATTTTTAGTGTCCTTTTTCTGAGTCTTTTGCCATTTCAACAATGCAAACTCAGATTTTTACCAAATAGATCTATATTAAGTAAAATGTGGTTTTATATATTTTAAAAGGTATGTTAGGGTAAAAAAAGATTCTCAGTGATTAGATTTTGTGAGCTTTTGTTATATGTGTTAAAAAAATGGGAGTAAATACTTAAGAATGGATCGAAGAATATGTATAAAATAATAAAAAGCATGGCAAATGGACAGCAACTTGGTAAGGTGAAATGATTCCTGGATTTGGTGGTTTGTACAACGATGATGAAAAGAAACAAGTCCAAATCATGCTGAATCAAATCCTCTAGTAAATAATTGGCTTAGGCATAGGTCAATATCACTGACTAAATTAATAACAATAGGTAAATAGGTAATATTTAATAGGTAAGTAAAAGGAGCCATTAAGTTACCAATTTGAAATTGAGGGGAGTTGATACCTAATTTTATAGCAAGAATCGGGCTTTAGAGATTCACAAAAATTTTGAATTCCAAATAAATTTTTAAGTTTAGAAAAAAATTTTCAACCAAATACATTTGTCGTATAAAACCTTACCCATTTTTTTTTATTTAATTAAATGGGAAGAATTCTTAAAAATTAATTCCAAAGAAAACATTTTTGATAAGATGAAAAATTTTAATTATGATTGTTTTTACCTAATTTAGGTAATTTGATTTATTGGCAAAATTATATTTTCTATTTATACGCAAAGTATAATGAATATTTTATTATCAGTGATATTCTTTATTCTTTATAAACAGGTTCTTAAAATTAGAAAGTTGATTTTTTATATAAATAATTTTTTTCTTTTTCAGCAACACATTAGTGCTCTGTATCTCTTATTTTTTAATTAATCCAGAGTTTTTGAAATGCATAAATATTCGATTTATATTAAATTAAAAATATTTTTCTAAATATAAATAATTTTCAAAAAATTATTCCAATTTTATTGATAGAATTAGATAACCTATAAATTTTAAAAAACTCTCAAATATTCAAATAAAAAATAAAAAATAAAAAATGATAAAAAATGTAGATAATTATGAAGTATTTATGGCTTAAGAATGCTCAACTTCTAAGTCATATTTAATAACTCTTATTGATGGTACAGGTTCAATGCATTATGAATATTAAACAATTATTGAAGCTCATGATAATGTATTTAGTGTTCTGGGTTAAAATTAACTAAAATTTTAATGGGAAGAATAATTATATGATTTACTTCCATTTAGAGAAGCCGAAAGAGGAGATATAACTAAAACATTTTAGACAATTCTTAAGAAACTTGAAATTGAGGATTATCCAAAAAATATTACAATTGTTTTTGTAAGTGATGGATAAGAACCATTTGAATTTAACGAATTAAAAGATTAAATTGATAAAATTAAAGAGAAATACTTAATTTAATTTATTAGTTTAGCTGTTGGAGATTAATTTCCAAATACAATATCTAACATTTTAAGAAATAGCATACATAATTAAAATGCAAGCTGTCCTGCATTGTTTGAAATTGCTAGGGATTATAAACCACTTGATTAGTTAAAGTAAGAATTCATTGATATTTTTAACAAAATTAAACTACTTCTTGAAGTGTAATCACATTTATTTAAAGTTAATCAACCCGTTTATTAAACAATAGGTTCCAAAAATCCTACTTATTTAATTAGTCCAAATGAACCATTTCTTAAAATTAATAATGGTCTTTAATAAAAAGTATTGTTAGAAGGAAAAGAATTAAAACCTACATTAAATCCTACTCATATATCTTAACTTATCATTAATTCTGTACAATAAGAATTAATTGAAGCAGCAGCTAAATAGGATTCAAACTATCCAAAAACATTTTAAAAAATGAATCAAATAATATAAAATATTTTAAGTTAAATTACAGTTAACAAAGATGAAAATAACTAAGAAACAGTATAATTAGTTGTGCCACTTGTTGATATTGTCACTAGATTTGGGGATGGAAATTTAAAAATTAATGAACTAGATCAATCAAAGCTTACTATATTGCAAAAAAATATCAAAAAAAAGGAAGAAATAAATAATTTTATTGAATTTTTTGGAAAAAAAGAGATAAAAGTTGAATAAATTCCTAGTAAAGAAAAAGTTGAAGAAGAAATTAAAGTTAAATTAAATAAAGCCAAACTTGGATGTTTTATTCGATCAAAAAGCACTAATAAATAATTAGATCTTGTCTAATCAATCTGGACAATTGTATCTTAAGGATTGGCAGACTATAAAAAGTTGATATTATAAGATGAAACTTTAAATATTTAAAATTTATTAAGATAATTCAAAAATATATTGGATGAGTAATTAGACAAAATATTTAAATTTGAGAAATTTGAAAACTTAAATAGCAATCAACATATGATTCTAAGAAAATTGAACTTAATTTTAAAAGAATTAGAAAGATTAATCTTTGAAACATAACAAATTTCCATAGCATAATTAATAAAATTCATTGATTCATGTTAGAATTTTAATGTAGAATCATTTGAACTTGAATCTGTTTAATCAACAGAGTTTGTTAAAGAAGTGGATTAATATCAATTTTTACCTCAAACCCTATAGCCTTAAGTAATTTAACCTATAAAAAAAAATACAGATGATTCAATAATCATAAATATTTTAGTGATTGCATATTTGATTGCATTTATTATGGAGACCACATTACAAAATGTTTACAATTATTATTCGAATTGATTTGATTCATTTTATATTGCAATACACATAATTACTAATTTTCAATTTATTATTAATAACTGATTAATTTATTTATTAAGCTTACAATATTAATATCTAAAACTCTAAATAAACATCACTTAATTGATATTTATATTTTAAATTAAATTATTATTAAGTTAAATTAAACCATCTTTCTAAAAGGCTGAAATAAAATAACATATTAATTATTATAATTTATGTTTCAATTTTATTGAGTATTAAATATGGTTCTAAATTACTTGATTATTAATTTAACATCGCTGAAAAGCATAAATAAAACAAGTTTAAGAAGTGGTTTAGGTTTTAAAAACATCATAAAAAAGTGAATCTTGGAAGAATGCTGAATTTATTTTAAATATTAAATCACTTAAATGTATAATGAGATAAAAGCAATTTTAGTTTTTACTATGTATTTGGAGAAAGTACAACTGAATGCTTAAATAATTAGAATTGATTAGATTCAGTTAATTTGCATTGATAAAAATAGTCATATAAAATAGATTTAATTTAGTTTAGAATTTCAGCAACATCCACCTGATTTTGAATTATTTGATTAAACTGAAATATTATTAATAGCCTATCCAGTTCGAACTCCTATTATTTCATTTTTGTGTTAATTACTCTCTACATATTTCAAGACTTTTAATGCAGCTTATTAGAAAGTCTATAAAATAAGTTAAAAATTTACTTCACTAATGTTTAAATTATTCTTTGCACTTGTTTCAATAAATAATATATTATTTTCATTCGCTAATTCTTATCCTTCTTATTAGGAAACTTTACGACAAATATATTATGAATATTATACTATGTTTTTAAATCAACTTTATTTCCGACTAACATTAAAACCATATCTTATGTGCCTTGTTCCTAACACTCTCTAATCCATTATTGAACATTTTAGAATGATTCTCTTTTTGTGATATCATAAACTAATATTGCTCCTATTGCTGATCTATAATATTATCTTGTAATAGATCTAAATATTTCTTAGCCCGCAGTATCCCAAATTTATAATTTTATTTGTTTATTCTCTAATTCCAAAGTTTTCGATCCAAATTCTATTCCCACTGTCATATCATAATTTTCTCTATAATTTTAATGCAAAAATTATGAATAAATACAAGATTTTCCAACATCTTCATACTATTATATAACTATTACCTTAATCTCCTACTATGAGAAATTTAAATAAATAATGATATGACATCAATAAAGATATTCAAATTAATCCAAACATTCCCAAATATCTAAAAAAAAATCATCTTAATTCTATTATAAAAATTCTATAAAAATATTTATTTATTTCCAAATGCCAGGATCAATTTAACATTCTATTATTTATTTATTTGTTATTTTCAAAACTAAATTTATTTTATTAAGAAACTGATTAAATAAGAAAAATCAACGATTTTTAAGTTTATACCATTTATATAATTTATTTTCCAAAATTTTAAGTTTTGATAATAACTCATTGGTGTTAATTAATTTTTTGTACGAAATTTCATTTAAACATAAAAATATTTTAAGAAAGTAAATAAATATATGAGAAAAGAGTAGAATAATTTAGTAAAAACAAAAAAATTAAAAATTTGTGCAATTTTTAGTTAAAATAAAAATACTAAAAAATGATTATTTAACTTTTTACTATATTCTTGATTTTCAATTTCTTTTAATTCTTAAGTTATTGTTTTAGATAACTTTATGGTGATTACAATTAATGATATAAATTTGTGAATGATTTTAATCTGTGAATATAAAAATGAGGATAGATATAAAGATTATACTTTTTATCACTTAGACCAAATTATTAAACAAATTTTATAAATAAATTTACTTCAGAATCCTCAAATAATTAATAGCCAATTATTTCCATTTATTGTAATTTAATAATCAATTATATTAACAGCTATCTCATATTTGGATTTGCTTAAATGAAATTTTATAGTTTCTGTCAAATATTGAATTGCCTCTTGATTTTTGATATGTAATCATCTGGGGCGTGGTGTAAAAAATTAAATATTTGCAAAGGGGATTATTTTATATTTAATTAGCATAGGAATATGAAAAAAACAAATAATTGGATAATATTAATTGAAAAAGAACATAAGAATTCTGAAAACTATACCAAATAAAGCTATTGAACTAAGAAGTGCTACTTAATGTAATGATAAATTTCCTTTATAATGATTGACATAAATTGACAGATATTAATGACATGCACATAGAAGGGAAAGAATTATGGCTGAGGCTAAATCTATTAAGAATTTGGTGAAAAGAAATCAATTTGATTAATTAAGAAGAATACATAAATATATTTATTCATTCTTCTTTTAAAGTTTCTAAAGGTTTTTAAGTTTTATCTTTATTAAAAACATAAGCAAAGATCAAAATTAAAATTGACAATAATGCCATTAATAAAAAAGGCAGATATGGATCAAAAAATAATAAAGGAAATAAAAAATATGGAGAAGGGATAACTCCTATTTTACCTATTGCCTATGCTATACCACATCCTTATGATCTTAGATATAAAGGATAACTTTCACAAGCTAAAATACCTATAGTTGAAAACAATCCTCTTGTTGCTATTTTAATGACAAATAAGCCAAGATAGAGAAATTTATCTTAAAATATAAATAACAATCCATTTGATAATAATAAAGCAAATCCTGAATAGGCAATTATATTAATCCTACCACCATAATGAGGATTATCTATAAAATGATAAATTACAATAGAAAAGCAGAATTCAATAATAAATAAAATAAGCATAGGACCAAATCCTGAATTTTTTTGAGCTAATAAGAATGGTGTTAAAACATAAATTGTCATACTTTAAAGGTTAGTTAAGACAAAGATTAACCAAAGTAAAAGAGTGATAGTTTTATATTCAGATGAAAATATTCCAAATTTATGTAATTGTTATTCTTAAAATTCAATTTTTTACTTTTCTTACCAAATTTACAATCCTTTTTTCTATAATAATATTTTATTAATATATTACTTCTTCTTCATTTAATACACAATCTTCTCTTCCATTTTCTTTTAAAATGAATTCAATTTCTTTAAATGCTTAATCAAATTATCCTAAATTTAATTAATATCTAATTGTTTCTTTTAAAAAAATAAGTGAAAGTACAGATGCAATAGATAATGGTACACCATTAAAAAGCATTAAACCTCTCCAATTTCCAGATTCAAAATTATCTAAAAACACAAAACAAAGAATTATTAAACATATTTTTCCTAAAACAAAAAATAGAGAAACTGAGAAACTAAATCGTCCTCTAAATTTTGCTTCTGTTATTTCTGAGAGTATAATCAATTCTAATTAATAGGTAAGTCCAAATACTGCTCCAAATAACAACCTTAAAAAAATCATTTCTAAATATTCATTTGAAAGACTTATTTAAAAACACAAAAACGCACATATTGCTGTAGAAAATGCAAAAGTTGTTTTTCTACCAATTTTATCTACAAGAAAAGCACATAATAAGTTTCCTAAGACTATTCCTAATAAATATGATGAACCAATGTTAGCTATTTCAGACTAATTTAAATCCCATTCAGATTTTAGAATTGACATCATAATTGACATAAATGTATACAATATTCCATTACAAAATTCAACTAGACCAACAATAGATAAAACTTTGAATTGATATAATCCAGTCCCAATTTTCTTTTCTAGAATCTAGTCAAATGATATCATAATATAAAATGTTAATAATCATCATAATTTTGATATTCAGAGATTAATAAATACTGATATATGATTATACTATTAAAATGATATAAACTATATTCTTAATCATTGATTTACCATTTAGTGATCATAAATTTAATAGTTGCAGAAATCACCTAAAATAAAAAATTTCATATTTTTTATAAGACTATTTCAATGCCAATCAAACTTTAATTTGCATAAAAAAGCCTTATTTATAAAAATTGGACAATCCATGCTTTTTTTTAAACGCTTATTAAAGCTATTAAAGAGAAAAATATAATAAGTCTAGAAACTTACATACCTTTAGTTTTGAGATTTTGTTTTCTATTATTCATTTTAAATAAAAATTTAATCAATTAAAAGGTGTTTCTCTATCAATCAAACTATTTTAATATTTCTCTTTATTTTAGGTCGGGCATCTTAATTCGTTGAGTTTTAATGACTTTGTAATTATCATCATGCTTGTCTTGATACTTATTCTTGAAATAATTGATTTATTTATTTATTAATGTATATGTAATAATCACAAGTAACTATTAGCTTCTTTGAAATGTTATCTTAACCACGCATTTTCATTAATGAGATCTAAATGCTGTGAATATCAATTTTTCTTGATTATTACTCCATCACATCGTTATTATTTAATTTTTTTTTGTAAAAAGATTCTTAATGGGAACGTGATATTATAAATGAAATATGACATACTGAATGATTAAATTGTTGGAAATTTGGACGACAAAGTTATTAAAAAGTAAAAAAAATTTATCTATGTACTACAATCGAAGAATTTTTCAATTAATTGATCAGACACATATTTGATTTATATAAAAAATATTGTAATTTTTAAATAAAAAATAAGCAAGAAGCTGTTTAAGATAATCAATAATTCAATCAAATAAACAAGAGATATTGATCTTTAAGTATTAATAAATCAGTTTTATCTTAAAAAGAAATTTGAACATTTTGGTGTTGGTTGTGGAGCCGTATTTGATTTATTACTGCATTTCTAGTAACAGTGATAGATAAAGAAGAAATAATACATATTTAATAATATATTGCTTATATAATTATTAAACAATGTCTTCAAACACATATTTTAATCTCTTTATATTTTCCATAAATGGTTTGAGGATCCTTATTTTTAATAAATGATTTCTTACCTATTTTATATATAGAAAATCTCCTTCAATATTTAATTTATAATATTTTAATAATTTAGAATATCCAAAAGTAAGACTTAATCCACAGAAGGCATTCCAAGGTATAGTCTTTTATAAAAATATTAATTACTTAAATAATTATTATTAACCAAACATTGTCATTTTCATTCATCTCTAAAATTTTTAAAGGAAATAAAAGAATAAGAACAATTAAAATGCGCATTAATTTTTATTTCTAATTTAATAGTGAATAATTATGAATAAAATATTCTTCATCATATTTTCCATTACTTATTTTTATTCCTAAAATAATGAAAAAGATTAAAGTAATCTCAAAGCTTTTATAGAGACAGAAATTATAGAAAACTTTAGAGTCTGACAATTCAAGGAGATGAGTTTAATTAGAGCATTTTTATTAGATTATTGATAACCATAAATTAAGTTCTGTTTAATCATAATAAACATAATTTTTATTCCAATAGTACAATAGAATTGATATTATTAAATAAATAAAAGTGGTTAAACCAGTTATTGCCACAAATTTCCAACTAATACCTTTTTCTACAGATGATAATCTTTTTTTTAAGTAATTTAAGATTGGTTTATGAAGATAAGATATATATATGATAATAAAATAGCCAGTATATACCCAACCTAATAGAATTTAACCTATACTATGCATTCCTAAATAGATGCGAGATAGGGCAGCCATAACAGTCCAAATGGACATAATACCAATTACTATTATTTAAATTGGCCTATGCTTTTTTTTAAAGTTTTAGGGCAGGACTATTAAAGGAAATAAAGCAAATGTTGTCAATGATGCCATAGTATGTCCTGAAGGTTTACCAAAATCTTTATTGCAAGATAAAGCTTAAATTTCAGATTCTATCCAATAAGGTCTAGGTTAATGATATAAATTCTTTAAAACTGAATTTATTGAAGTTATTGATTAAATTAAACACACATAAATAATGTAGGCTAATTTATTTTCTGTAAATATGAATATTAAAAAAGCTATTTGAGGTAAAAGGTTTATCCAATCTGAAAAACAATTAAACATAATCTCATAAAAAGGGTCTTAATATGTTTAAAGATATTTAGTAATTATTGTATTCAAATCCCATAAATATTGATCATAAACTTGATCAAGTAACAGATAACAAATTAATATTAAAGTAGTGACTATAAAAATTTTCATAGTTTTATAAATATACTAATTATATTAATTGATAAAAAATTTAAACATATAAATAATTTTTATTCTTAATATAAATGATAAAGAAATTCAAAGAAATCAAGGCAAAAGCAAATTTTAGCCATTTTAAAAAAATTCTCATCTAAAAAATTGATAATTAAGTTCATAAAATAATAATTTCTAACATTTGATCAAAATATAATCCTTAATTTTTATTTGTATTAAAATGAAAAACTTCAACTTATACAAAATAAAAAAAATTGCTGATCACTAACTATGAGTTCGCTTTTTTATTCTTAAAACAAATTTTCAAATGTTAATTTGCATGAATAATTGAATTTGAGTAATTTTTGATATAAAAAGATAGCACAATCTATAAATTGAAATATTGATAAAATTTGACATTATGAATGTATCAGAATTAAAAGCTATATCGGAAAAAAAAATTTATTAATCAGAGTGTAAATATTAGTTTATTTTGTTTCTTATAATTGAATGGTAATTTAAGTTTTTGTTGAAGTAATAGATTGATAATCTACTGTTTAAATTAAAAGTTTAGTTGATAATTCTGTGCTTACAAGCTCTAAGACTTTAAATAGATAATAGATATTTGAGTTCTTAAGAGAATTAAGACCTATCTCAAAAAATTCATAAAAGTGCAAAAGAATGAGAAGTAGACCCTGTCATAAAACATATTACAAAAATTATTAGAAACCGATAAAATCTTTTTTGAAATTGAAAATATTATCAAAAGGGCATTAAAAGCATCTAGAATGGTAAACTTTAGATAAAAAATTAAAGATTAATTAATGAGAAGTCTTGATAAATAAAGAATATCCTAAGATTATATTAATTAAAGAAAATTTTTATTTATGATTAAGGAAGGAAAAAATATTAAAAACTATTCTAGATGAGATTGAAATAGCTACTGAGAAACAAATTGTTAGTAATTTTATTTCAGGGGTATAATCATCAGGAAAGGCTTCCTTCTAAATTTTTTTAAATTTATTGATTATAATTAAGATAGGAAAAATACACTTAATGAAATGAAAGAAATTTTGGAATATTTAAACCAAGATATTCCTGAATAACATAATACTCACTTGAAAATATTAAAACATTATACAATTGGGTTTGCGAAAGCCTGAAAATCCCTTTTAAAAAGTACTTAAAATTTAATATTTATGTATTAAAGAAAATAAAATGTATCAGTTCACATGAAATTTTTAAAACTTGTTTGTATATTTCTAATATAAAATATTATCATTATCTTTATAGAAATAACAAATATTATTATTTTGAATAATTAAATAATATATAAAATTATTTTGTAATAAACCTCATTTAAAATGATTTGATAATATTGTAAAATAATATTGTAAAGACCGAATATAATTAAAATAAGATTTAAAAAATGAATAATGAAAGAATAAATTTAAATATTTATTTAATTTTTTTAATTGAAAATCATTTATTTAATTAAAAATGTTTTAAGAGATATAATTGAATTATTTTAAAGTACCAAGTGCAAAAAGTGAATAAACATAATTATTAGCAGTATTGGATTGTTCAGGATCTATGAGTAGTTGTAAGATGTTAATTTAAATATTAGAATGGCAATATGTAGCTAAATATTATAATGAAATAAGAAAGAATGTAAAATAACATTGTGCTATTACATTCGATACTAAAGTTAAAACGATTGCTTAAGCTGATCTATCTTATAATATTAATACTTATGGTGGTGGAGGAACAGATATAACAATAGCTTTTTCAGAGTTAAATAAATTATTATATTCTTTAAAATAAAAAAAAAATGTAACAGTATTGTTTGTATCTGATGGACAGGGAAGTTTTACAAAAGATTTAATAAATAAATCAAGACCAGAAATATAAAATTTAAATTTTATATGTATAGGAGTTGGTAAAGGTTTTCCAACATTTATAGCAATGGATTTAAGAGAAATGTATCATAATGGAGATCGTTCAATTCCTTCATTATTTTTGGTTAATACAACATAAGGAAACTAAGATAAAAATTTTGAAATAGAAATGTTAACAGCAGCATAATATATGAAACATTAAACTCCAATAAAAAGTAATCCATGTTATTAATTTCCTTGGGATTAAATGACAGATACAATTTGGCCTGATTCTTGGGTATCATTCTATACAGATGAATTAGAAACAGAAAAAGGAAAATTATAAAAAATAGAAGTAACAGGGGAATAAATTGGATAAATTGCAGCATATTGGTTATAAAATTTATAATTACTATCTCTTAAGAAAAAAGTATCTTAAGAAGCATAAAAAGCATTAGAAGAAATTAATAAATTTATTAAAAAAAAGAAATTGACATTTTTAGAAAGAACATAAGAATAAAAATCAGCACTTTATGAAATTATTTAAGAACTTAAATTTTTGGCTTCTTCTTAAACTTTATAAGAGTTAGATTAAGAAGCAGCAGCATAAAGATTAAAAATAGGAACCTCTATTGGAAAATATCACAATAGAGCTTTGAAATTTGCAGGTGTATCTGTAGAAGCATTTTAAACATATAAAGATGAATTTATAGAAATGATTGAAAAAACTAAGTTTGTTAACTATAATTTCCCTGCATCAATTTTATCTTTATAAAATTAAATTGATATTTTAACAGATCCTGAATTAATTTAAGGATTGAAGAACTGTGAAACTTAATATCATTTAGTATCATCATTACCTATTATTGGTTATGCAATATATGTAAAACGATCAGATTAGTCAAAAATTAATCCATATTCAGTTGAAGTATTAAATATTGCTAGAATTAATAAATATATTGATTCTTTAGCAATTATTGATTCTCCAAATCATGAAATTGAATTTAATATTGGAGATAATGATAAAGAGAAGTTTAATTGTTTATTACCATTATATTAACATGAAATTATTGCACCTTTCCTAAGATCTAATGTATTTTATATTTAAATGACTTTTGTATTAATGGAAAATGCAGATACATGTTTTGAAAATGCATATGCAGCATTATTAGGAAATACATTATTATATATGATTTGTTAAGAAGAAAATCAATGGAAATATGAAATGATTGAATTAATTAATTCAAGTTTTATATTATCTTATTCATAATCAGTTAAAGCATAGTTTCATTTAGAAAAATTATTAGCAGATCCAATTGGAACTATGGCTGATGAAAATTTAGAAACTAAAACATAATGTGAAGATTTATCAAAAACTATATTAATGTTAAATTAGATTAAAAATAATTTTAATTAAGATTAGTTTAAAATTATAATTCAACGTCTTATTATTGAAGCTATATGTAGAATTGTTAGATATGAAAAATTATTCAAAAAAGTTATGGAAATAGATATTCAAAAAAATGAAATTATTAATTTAATCAAAGATTAATTTTCTTAAGAAGAATTAGATAATATTCAAAATTTTGAAAATCTAAAATTAGAAATTGCCAATAAAATTAAAAATCTTAATGTTAATTTCAATAATTTTGTATCTAAAATGGAATTCAATAAACCATTATTTGAATAATTATTAAATGGACAGAAATTCAAAATTAAGACATTATAATCAGTTTTTAGATATTTTTTAAATGAAGAATTACCTGAAGATTTATTTATTATAGCAGCATATCATTCAAGAATAGAAAAATCTTATGAAAGAACAAAAAAAGAAGTTGAATGGAATGTTGATAATATCCTTAATAACTTACTTATTGAATAATAAATAAAAGAAATTGAAGCTGAAATATTTTAAAGTGTATATAACTCATTAAGAAATAAATGCAAATATTTATAGGGCAATTAGAATAAAAATAAATAAAAAATGCCAAAAAATTCAAATGGAAACTAAAGAATGACAAGAGTAGAAAGAAGAAGAATAAGGAAACAAAAATTAAGAGAATAAAAGCTTTTACAATAATAATAACCATTATAGTAGTAATAAATACCATGAAATATAAATGTAATTATAATTATATAATAACAGTTTAAGCATCATTTAAATTCCTTTTTTCTAAAGTTTTTTACATATTTAATACTATAATAATCATATTTATTATATATACACTATATTTTGCCATCAAAATAATTAATTAAATTTTGCCTATTTTTTACTAATATCTTATGAACTCTGACTCATTTTTAATATTTTTCCATTTTAGAATTAGAAAAGTAAACACTGGGAACAGAAGGAATCATAACGGATACCTATTTTCTAAGAATGAATATAAAAATGTTAAAATAATTATTTATTTTAGTAAAGGAGGCTATTATAATGAAAAGACTTAAAGTCTTGATAATAGATAGAATAATGTGATTTAAATCATGAATGTAGGATGTAAATTATTAAAAGATTTTACAATACAATTACCTCCTGTGGAGAGTAAATTGAGGAAAGAAAAATTGTCTTTTAGAAGACATCAAAAATAAAATCTAATATATTTTAAGGATAAAAAATAGATCAATGGATGGATTAGTAGACGATAATAGCGATTAAGTAAGTTTAACTAATTCGTGTTGATATATGGATCATATCGAGCTTGCTCATTTTATACATTTATTTTGAAGATGATTATTATAGTAAAGGTAATAAAGTTGAAAAATGGATTTAAATTAGTGAAAATTATTTGAAGTAAAAATGTTCTATCAATTACAAAGGGAAGAGGTAAATAAATAACTTATATTCGAAGATATAGTGTAGGAGTAAATATCTGAATATTGGAAACACAAATTAAACACCAAAAGCTCATTAAATCATGTATCTGATTAATAATCATTTTTAAGGAATTTAGGATATTATATTCAATTTGAAATTAAGTAAGGAAAATTGTGGAAATTTGCTTATAAGTACTTCTAAATTAGATATAAATATAGCATAAAATTACTCTATATTAGAAAATATAGTAAGTAAAGTTCTAAAAATTGGAAGTTCGAAAATGCAGTTTAGAGAATCGAATGAGTGAGAAAATATTTAATAAAATAGTGAAAAAAATGTCTTAGGGACTATGGAAATTATGAAAACTATTTTAAGCATGGAAAAGATTGAAATGGAACTGAGTTTGATTATTGAAGAATAAATTACCCATCAATAAAATTACAAAAATGGTATCTAATGATTCATTTTTTTACGAAATTTCATATGAATTACAAATAAACCCATCTTATAGATTTCTAAAATAAAAAATAAATCAGTAAAAGTTAATATTATTTTGAATAAATAAATCTAAATTATTTAAAATTAAAGATAATATCAACTTTAGAAATCATTTAAACCAAACTAAATGAAGACTTTTTTATAATTTAACACTAAAAATAATTTATAGAAAAAAATATATAATATAAATAATAATTTGTAAAATCTAAAAAATTTTTGTTTATATTTTTTTTTATTGGACTCTTATAAAATCTATCAAATATTTAAAATTTTTGCATTGTTAATTCTATATTTATATTTA
>CAJJDN010000020.1:654622-701770 GCA_905182985.1 Paramecium sonneborni | reverse complement strand
TGAATTAAAATAATATGAAGTAATTTCAAGATAGATGTTAGTGTGCAGTTTAACATTGTATCTAATTACCTTAAATATTAATATATTTTTTAATTTAAATTGTAAATGAATTTGATGACTAGAAATCATAGATTTTTGTAAAATTGTAAATTAAAACTAAATTTGTCAAATCAAAATTTAGTTCTTATTTTATTTTATGTATTTAATTTGATAAATAATTGATTGATATCATATACTAATTTACTAATGTTCCTCAATTTATAAATTAAAAGGTTCAATCTGATTATTAATTCAAATTCAGTACAAATGGAGTATTTTCGGTTTTAAATATTGAATTGTGTAAAAAAATTAATGAGAGGAGTAATTTTTGTGATAAATAATTGGTTAGAAAAACATTTTGAAGGAATGTTATTTTAAGTAGTAATTATTAAGCTTGAATTAATGCTTATTATTTCTGAAATTGTTTTGTTATATATATCTGGTAAAATTAATCTTTGCTATAAAGATAAAATTAATTAAAAGAAACTTAAATTATAAATTATATAAAATTTAAAAACATAAATATATTTAAATGTTAAATAATATAATAAAAGACTGAAATCAATTAAAAAATAATGTTTATAATCATTTAAACATACTTTGAAAATTTTCTTATAGATTTTATACAAAATGGTATAAAGATAATAATCTTCTAAAAATGTTTTATAATTCATAAACAAGGTTAAAATTAAATATACATACTATATAATATAAAAATGAATATAAAATTCCAAATAATACAAGATGTACATAATTTACATATAATATTTGAAATTAGTTTCAATGAATTGTAACTTTTTATATTATAAATAGATATTTTAGAGGAGAAAAATAAATATATTAAGTTAAAAATAGAAAAAATGACAAAGATATAAAGTAAATGGCTTTTCATTTTTGGCTTTTTTATTAGTATTTAAGTTCATATTAAAGGAAATTTTTTGAAAAAATAAAAATATGACTCTATCATAAAATATCAAAAGCTTTAAAGCAAATATCAAATAAATATTCTCTTTCCTAAGTTTTTTTGAATAATTTGCTCATAGTTTAATTTTCTTTCTAAAATGATTTGGGAATAAATCATTTTGCCTTCTTTATGTTTTTTAGCCTCTTCAGATGATAATAAAATAATATTATTTGGAGTTATATCCTGTAGTTTGTCAAATTATATAAATTCTAAAGGTCTAGTTTTTTTATCTTTATAATAGAATTAGATATACCTTTAACCAAGCAAAAACCGTTATAAGCTTTATAAATAACAACTAAATCTTCAATATCTATTTGTAATTCAACATTATTTTTCTTGGCTTGTTAAGCTAGTAATTACATTTATTAAATAAAATATGGCATTTTAATATCATTTTAGCATAAAGTTATTGGAGGACAACCAGCAATATCACATAATACATAAGCAGATAATGCTTATGCGAATAATGCTGGCATACAACCAAAAACTGGAACTATTCTTAATCTATAATTAGGCATAACTCTATATTTATCTGGATCTCCTTTTTAATGTCTATCAATGATAATTAAAAACAATACTCTTGTAATGGTAGTAATTGTTTGTCATTAACTTCAGTGGAATAGACTACATTAAACCCAGTTCTAATATCAAATTTTTTGAGTCTCATTCTTATTGCTCTTGCTAAATCATCATTTTGAGATTCACTAATATCTCTAATTTGAATTCTTGTTGGATCACATTTCATTCCAGCTCCACAACATACAATAATTTTAATTTAATTTTTGACACAATGAGTTATTAAAGATATTTTAGCATCAATATTATCTACACAATCAATCACGTAATCAGGTTTACCTCCTTAAAATAAAGTATCAATATTTTCAGGAGTAATATATGCTTCAATAGTTGTTAATTTAATAGTTTTATTCAATTATGCAATAAAATCAGTGAATATTTCAACTTTTGATTTACCTACATCTTTTCTTGTAGCAATAGCATGCCTATTCAAAGATGAAAGGGTGACTCTATCAAAATCAATAATAGTAATCTTTTTTACTCCTGAACGAGATATTGCAGATACCACATGACTTCCTACTCCTCCTACTCCAATAACCATTATATGAGAGTTTGCTATTTTATTTTATGCTTCACCAAAAAATTATATATTTCTCACTAATTATTCTTTAAGTAACTCTTCTTCTTCTTCTTATGAATGATTTTATTTTTAAGACTGTTTATTTTTATTATCTCTTCTTTAAAGCATTTTTTAACCTAGAAAAGAAAGAAAAATGCCTCCAGTCAATCCAACTAAAAAATATAGCTTTTTGGAATCCATTAATTAATAATTTAATTCAATTTATTAATAACTCATTAGAATTTGATAAAAAAGATTGCTAAAAATATTCATCTTAATCAATATTTTATTCTTTACAAAATATATGTCTCATTTAGAAGAAATCATCTAAGTTTCTAATAAAATTGCATTCATATCTTTTAATGAAAATTTCAATATTAACATCAGTTTCTACTCATTTTGAGTTTGCTCTCAAAACTGGTTAATTCAAGGCGGATCTAGCTTTTAGTTCATTCTCTAAAATCAATGATTGTCTTATAATCACAATTTCAAAGATGGCATGGCATCCTCAAATTATTCTAAAATTTTATGTAAATTTTTTAATTTTTTATTTAATTATGTTTGAATTTAGTTTTAAATTTCTAAGTCTTCTTTTTTGGATCACTTAAATAATTTTGGGAAAATTAGCATCTTTATTTTATAATTTCTCATATTTATAAATTACTTTTAAAATTATTTAAGATGAAAATTAATATAAGATTTATGGTTCTAATGATAACTTTGTTTGAATTGCTTTTATAATACGAAATTAATTTTTTTTATTTGAACTTGATAATACATTGGTTAATTTTTTATATAAAATGGATTGATATGAATATATATGAAATAAATTATAAAGAATTTATATTCTGGAAATGAGTACATTGTTGAAAATTAAATAGGAAGATAGAAGTAGGGATTGATAAATAATAAATAAAGAAAAAAAATTAATTAAATAAAATAAATAATTAAATTTAATCATGAATGATAAAATATTGTAAATGAATTACAAAATGTTCTGTTTAAGGCGAATCTGAATATAATAAAATATATAAATATAACAAATATTTGTGATAAAATGATTAAATATCTGGATGTGAATAAAAAATAAAATAATGGAGTGAAATATAAAATCTTGGCATTTATAGATAAGTAATAAAAAAATAAAAATAATTTGTTAATTAGTATATAGTAAATTCATTCATAGATATATTCATATTCTCCATCTTAGTCTTCTTATGTTTGATGTTACTTCGCAATAATGTTTTCTAGATAATTTTAAAAATTTTAGCTAGTTTTTGTAAATTTTTAAGGAAATAAATCTTCGTCTGCTGATGCCATTTAGTTTAAATAGTTTAGAATTCCTTGTTCATTTAAAATTTGATTTGATATGAAAATTATAAGAATTAATTTAAATGATACTATTGATTTTATCTACAAAATCTTTCAATAGATTTGATATATGATGCAAATTCACTAATAAATTTATTAATAAATTGCTCCCATATTGAATATGCATTTTTAAGTGAATCAACATCTGATTAAAGAGTATCTAGAAATATAGACATAAATGTTGTAACAATATCTTCTAAAAGCATATTAGAATTAACTTTAAAAGTGTTTAAATTAATAATAGCTTATCTTACTTAAATAACAGTTGAACATTTAGTCAGAATTTAAGACTGGATGGAATTTTAAAATTAAATCCTGAAGCAATAATACTATCTTTAATAATAATATATTCTTCAATTTCAATATCATCTCATAAAATCGAATTAATAGTCTCACAATAACACAGATATAAATTCCAGATTCAATAAGATTACTTTTAATTACATAT
The DNA here is from genome assembly GCA_905182985.1 of Paramecium sonneborni. NCBI lineage: Eukaryota > Ciliophora > Oligohymenophorea > Peniculida > Parameciidae > Paramecium > Paramecium sonneborni. Next base: position 697,813 of record CAJJDN010000020.1, on the reverse strand, counting down.
TTACATAACATTTATTTAGATAAAGTAATATGTTCTTAATAAATTATAAAATATAATATTCTTATTTAGCTTAAACTATTTTAATTACAGTTTTGTTAATTAATAAAGATCGATTCTACTATATAAAGAAATCTTTCTTCTTCATATTTTTAGATTCCTTAATGAACAAAAATTAATAAAATGTTCATTTTATCTTATTTTCTTTTGATCTTGATATTTAAGAATCACTTATTTCAATGAGATATTAATTATAACATCATCAAACAATAATAAAAAATCTTATTTAATAATTTTATGACTATAAAATTCTCTGAAAGAATCTCCAAGATTCTCACTATCTAATATATTAATCAATTAATTGTTGTTCTCTTTCCATTATTAAAATATTCAACAATTTTTTTGATTTCTATAAAGTACTATAATTTGATCAATTGATTTTTTGGATAATAAATTAATTTAATGCTCAATAATTATATCATCTACAAATTGGAATAAATTCTTAATTTAAAATATTTCTTACTTTAGATATTTATGTTTAAGATTATCTGACAGGATAAAACTATGACATAATTATATTAATTAAATAATTAAGAATTAACATATAATTATAAATAGATATTAATATAATAAAAAAGATGAGTAAACAAGATGAGGAATAAAAATAATAATTAATAGAATCAGCATTTGAATGCAATATATGTTTAGATATAGCAACAGAACCAATATTAACAAATTGTGGACATTTATTTTGTTGGCCTTGTATTTATAGTGTAAAATTATCTAAATATGAATATTAGTGGCTTAATTCAAATTAAGAATTTCTAACATGTCCAGTTTGTAAAAATGGTTGTTCTAAGACTTCTTTAATTCCTTTATATTCAAAAGATGAAGCTAAATCTAAGTAATTATTAATTTAATTAAATAGTAAACCACGTGATCCTAATATACCTCCTAGACCTAAACCTGGTAGAAATGATCCTGTTAGAAATAATAATTAAGTTGGATAAAATAATTTAGCTAATGGAGCAATGATTGCAGGTTATGGATTATTTCCATCACTTTTTAATTTAATTTGTATTAAAGATGGAGATATTGAAAAAGATGAAAGACATGCAGGTAACTCATCATTATTATAATTTAGATGAAGCTACTGTTGAAATTGAAAATGTAAGAAAACTCAAAGCTATTCTATTCTTATTGATTTTATCCTTAATTATGATGATTGTATTCTACTTTTGATCAATCAATAAAAGCTATTAATATCATTCTATATTTTATAACTATTTTTCACATAGATTCACTAAAATACTATCACTACTTTCAAAAACTTTAAAAATCAAAATAAATGTTTTTTTAAAGAAAGATTATCTGAACTTTTTCTAGACCAACTACAAAATGTTTATAACCTCTTATTTTATTATTATCTATTATTTGAAACACATCTTGTCTCACTTATTAATTGTATGTAATTATTTGTATTATTTTCTTCATATTTCTCTTATGTTGTCACAAATCTCCTTCTCTAAGTATATTACTCTGGTTTACGAATTTATTTCTCATTTAATTACTTAGCTTTTATTATTAAAGGAGGAAACTCCATACCCATTCTTTTCATCATTTATGGAAATCTTTCTTACTTTGACTTAAAATAATTCATTTTTGTTATATTGCTATTAACTGTTGATCTTTCTTCTTATTCCATAAATTTTATCTATTATGTCTTATTTAGATTTTATTATAAAATCATTGCTTATGTCTTACTAGACTCAATAAAATTAAATTAATTCATTATATCATCTATAGTACAATTCATTTTTTGAGGAGTCAATACTTTCTATCGTCTTGATTCTATCAATAATTTGCAATTTAATCTATATTTATTTACATTTTTCATCTTATTTTTTTTATTTCTATATATATTATTGAATTTATTCAAAATAGATTAGTTTATCAATTATTCTCCTTATAAACTTATATTCCATCTTTAATCTCATTATTTTATGAAGTTTATATATTTTAAATTACTCTTAATCATAATTCTTAAGTATTAATTTTAAATAAACTTCTATTTATGCCAACTAAATTAATTTTACTACCTATATTAGGTTTTATATTTAGATAATGGAATTTAATCATAGAAAGATCATTTTTATATTCTTACTTATTAGAGTTTTTTTATAATGATTCAATTCAAATTTATTTTAGATATCTATTTTTTGTCTTTCTTTTTTAAATTTATTAATTCAACTAAAAAATTCCAAAAATGTTTATTTTATTAATAAATACACAATACATAAAAATTTACTTAATTTTAAAAAGGATATTTAACATTCCTTAAAGGATTTTATCTTTGATTTAAATAACAACTATTTTTTTATTCTCTTTATCTGTTTTTGGTTTATTTTATTGTAAATATCTATCTATAGTATATTTTCTTTTTCAAATTCGATATAAAACTACATTTTTTCACATATTTTTATTATGTTATCTTGTACAATATTTTTATTAATATTATAAAAAATTATCTTTTTAAATGATCTGAGGGGTAATAATAAATTTTGGCAAAATTGGTGATGTTAAGTTTGTAATACAAATTGAATAAATAGAATTAAAGTGTTATAATAAATTTCTAAGAATTGATCTGAGTTTTTAATTTATATAAAAATAATATTCATTATTATAAAATAATCATCATTAAAAAGAAGAAGGATTTTCCATTCAAATCTCCTCTTAAATTTCATTATTGTCATTAAGAAAACTGGATAAATTTTTTAATTAAGCAAAAGTATCTAAATTATTTTACAAATTCACCAAAGCCTTTGTTAAACTTTCATTATTGTACTCTAATTTTTTCTTAGAATTATATTAAATTTTACATTTTTTTACTTTTAATACTAAATCTATACTTCCCCTTCCTAATATACTCTTTTCACTAACTATCTCAGATCTTAAATCTTAAGATATATTATTATTTTACTTCATTAATCAATTCCTGGTGTTTGTTTTCTAATTTATTTACTTATGATTATAGCTCGATATTTTCGTTTTTTAATTTTGTATTCTCCATTTAAAGAGTTTTTTCCTTCTATTACAATTATAATGGCATATCAGAAATTGCTTATAGAATTAATTGATGCTAAAATATTTAGATCAAATTTACATTGACTAAAGACAATTCCTCATGATTGTTAAATGTTTCATGATTATAGGCATAAGTTAACATAATAAAATTATTATTAAAGAGTTTTTATAAATTAATGAATATACATATTTCGTATAGATTACTGATCAGTATGCAAGACTTTTCAATATCTCAAAATTGAGATTTTTATTTTAATTATCTTTAAACTATTGTTCTCTCTTATTTTCATTAATTATTAAAAAGAAAATAGTAATTAAATTTACAATTATTTTCTGAATAACATAATGCTTTAAATGTTTCTGATTTTTTTAATGAAAAAATATAATCCCCTATTAATCTTTTATAATCCTATTTATAAGCTTTCTCCATCATCAACTTTAATACACTTTTACCAAATTAAATAAAGGAATTAAGTTATTTTAAAACTTATACTTTATGAGTAATGTATAATTAAAATTTCATAATCATTAATCCATCATAATTACAAAGAAATCTATAACATTTAAATTAAGTGAAATTTGGAATGGTAATATACTCTATAAATTTAAGTAATATTTATGATAAAAATTTTAGTAAAATGAGATACTAATTAGTAAAAATATTTTAAGTGGAGTGGATTTTATATTTTTAATTACATCAAGATAATTCAAATTATAATTGTATGTTAAATGAATTCAAAATACATAATTTTACTTAATCACATTACAAAGTTAAGAATTAATTAAAATTTATCCATGTGATTTGAATGTAGAAAATAATTTTATTAATCCGATAAACTTAGTAAAATGAACTCTGAAATAAAATTTTTGATTATTTAATTTTAAAATCATTTGTTTTTGAGATTGCATTGGATGTATCATTATATATCAAGAAATTACTTTTTTTATTTGAATTAATTCCTTTTTAATTATTATATGAAATGAAGAAATTGTATTTTTAGAAATGTAATTAATCTAAAGTCTGAATTCAAAAGAAATTTAAGAACTTATGTAATTCAAACAATTTTTTTACAAGAAAAATCTTTTAATACAATAATTCTTAATTTCCTTAATTATTTCAGTTGAATTATGTTCTTAGATTTGTTTTTTTTTTATATTTAAGTGTCTTTTAAAGAAAGAAGTAAACAGAAAGCCATATATTAAATTGATATAAGAAATAAATATTTTATTTAAAAGGTTTTTCAACATAAAGTATTTCACTTCTTAGGTGATTTTGTTATTAATAAGGTAAAACCTTACTTCTGAGAAATAAATTTAGTATCAGGACTTGTATGACAATATTTGAAACTTTTAAATGAACTTTATCGAGGACTAAGACTTGGAAGATTCTATATAAGTTTTTCAACTGATCTACTTTCCTTATAATTTGAGCTAGTTCTGTATCTAAAATAAGTCTTCCATTACCTATAACTTTATAGATCATTGGTATTGTGAAAAAGATTGGAGTTATTAAAGAAATTTTAAGTTTAATATAATGTCATCGCTTCATCATTTATATCCTAAGTTTATTGCTAAAAATCGATAAATTTTTACTATTTCTAATTTAATCTTTCTTGTTACTAGGCTTCCATCAATTTTCTTCTTTCTTTTATTGCAGCAAAGCATTTATTTATTATAAAAATATGTTTAAATATAAATTATTTTTCATATTTACTAGAAAATGTAAATTCCTCATCAAGAATTTAGATGAATTCATTCTTAAATTATCAAGATTATATTATCAATTTTCTATCAAAACTAATATCTCACTTAGAATGAACTTCATTTTCTTATTTAAAGAATGAAGCAATATTCTTTTGAGCAAAGATTCAAATTCTTATTAGCATTTTTTTTTCAAACATATATTTTTTTGAGGGATTAAACTTTTGAAATAAATCAAAAGAAAATACCAATACTAAAATTATGTAGTTAGTTGTTAAAATGGCAAACAACTAAAAAATTGATATCTAATTTCTATACTTAATTATTNCATTATATATCAAGAAATTACTTTTTTTATTTGAATTAATTCCTTTTTAATTATTATATGAAATGAAGAAATTGTATTTTTAGAAATGTAATTAATCTAAAGTCTGAATTCAAAAGAAATTTAAGAACTTATGTAATTCAAACAATTTTTTTACAAGAAAAATCTTTTAATACAATAATTCTTAATTTCCTTAATTATTTCAGTTGAATTATGTTCTTAGATTTGTTTTTTTTTTATATTTAAGTGTCTTTTAAAGAAAGAAGTAAACAGAAAGCCATATATTAAATTGATATAAGAAATAAATATTTTATTTAAAAGGTTTTTCAACATAAAGTATTTCACTTCTTAGGTGATTTTGTTATTAATAAGGTAAAACCTTACTTCTGAGAAATAAATTTAGTATCAGGACTTGTATGACAATATTTGAAACTTTTAAATGAACTTTATCGAGGACTAAGACTTGGAAGATTCTATATAAGTTTTTCAACTGATCTACTTTCCTTATAATTTGAGCTAGTTCTGTATCTAAAATAAGTCTTCCATTACCTATAACTTTATAGATCATTGGTATTGTGAAAAAGATTGGAGTTATTAAAGAAATTTTAAGTTTAATATAATGTCATCGCTTCATCATTTATATCCTAAGTTTATTGCTAAAAATCGATAAATTTTTACTATTTCTAATTTAATCTTTCTTGTTACTAGGCTTCCATCAATTTTCTTCTTTCTTTTATTGCAGCAAAGCATTTATTTATTATAAAAATATGTTTAAATATAAATTATTTTTCATATTTACTAGAAAATGTAAATTCCTCATCAAGAATTTAGATGAATTCATTCTTAAATTATCAAGATTATATTATCAATTTTCTATCAAAACTAATATCTCACTTAGAATGAACTTCATTTTCTTATTTAAAGAATGAAGCAATATTCTTTTGAGCAAAGATTCAAATTCTTATTAGCATTTTTTTTTCAAACATATATTTTTTTGAGGGATTAAACTTTTGAAATAAATCAAAAGAAAATACCAATACTAAAATTATGTAGTTAGTTGTTAAAATGGCAAACAACTAAAAAATTGATATCTAATTTCTATACTTAATTATAATTTTCCAAACAATATTGAAATTAAAGGTAATTGAAATTATATTTATCTAACTTTGATCTATCAAAAACAAAAATCTATTTCAGTTTTTCAACTTAATTCTTTTACTGAGAACTTAATTATGGAAAATTTATAAGCTCGTGATATATTTCTTCCTTCATTAAAAAGTATTAATTATTCCTAATTAAATTATAGTTCATACAAAATATCATCAATATATTCTTTTATAGTTTATTAAACATTAATATTTTGGTTGCTATTTTAAAATTAATTGTTATTTTAAAATGAACTAACATTTGTTTCTCGATTGATAGTGCTAAATCTAACATAAATTATGAAACATTAAATACCTAGGTAATGGATGGTTACTTTATTTAATTTCTTAATTTTAATTTTAGGAGAAGGGAAAAAATTGTTAATTTTAGATAAAAGTAGTTTAAGGTTAGTTTGGAAATTATTATTAAAATACTTAAGCTTAAGCATTTTATTAGATTTTCATTGGTTAAAAAGACCCTAATTGTTCTTAATTCTATTTTTAAGGAGAAATATATGATTTAATTTAAGCTGTGTCTTACTATGGACTTTATTAACAAAACAAAAAAGTAGTTTATTATTTATCTTTTTTATTGGAGTCTTATTTAGGTTGTGTTAAAGTATGAAGACGATTATTAAAATTTAAAAAATTTTCCACTTATTAATTAATTTGAAATCTATTAAATAATTAAGGGAAAGAAATTCTATCAGAAGGTTTATACTTGATCATTTATTCAACTAAATCAATATATTGCGAACTATGTTTGGTGTTAAATTTAAATGGGTTATTTTTTAATTCTTATCTAAATTATATTGATTTGGAAGGTTTAAAAGGTAATTCTCCTGTAATCATTTCATAAAGAATTAAGCCAAGCTAAAATAAATTTAATAAATTTTACAGAAAATACATCACTTCTACTTTAAGGAAATTGATCAGTTTAATCAATTATGAGTTATTCCTCTATTTTGTATGTTCCTAATCCTCCTGATAATTCAGGAGAACTATACAATGGAGTACCTATTCTTGTTACTTCTAATGAGGCAACACCACTATAAAATTTACTAATACCAAAATCTGTTAATTTATAAATTTATTTTCCAAATTCATTCTTTAACAAAATATTTTCTGGTTTTAAATCTCTATGAAGTATTTTAGCATTATATAAAATTTGATAACCAGATAACAATTAACATAAGAAATCTTCTAATACCTAATCAGAAAAACATTTTTTTTATTTTATTTCCTCCTTTAATGTTGACTAACATTTTTCCATAATAATAATTAAATCATTTGTTTTTTCATTGTAATAATGATGATGTATGCTCACTAAATTCTTACATTTTTTTTATAATAACTATTCAAGAATTTATTTTTCATTATCAAAACTTTTTTTATCTGAAACATTCACTATCTAAATTATTAATAGAATTAACTTTTGCACATAATTAATTACTTCGGTTTTCAGTATCAATACAATCATATACTTATCCTTAGCTACCCTCTCCGAGTCTTTCACATTTATTAATCTCAAATTTATTAATTTACATCTTCTAATTCACTCCACAAAACATTAAATAAAGAAAAATATCTTCAAATTTAATTATATATAAAAATATTTCTTTATAAATTTTGGACTCTTATAAATAAATATTCTAAATTTAATCAAACAATTTGTTTTCCTAATATTTGCAAATAAATAAAAAAAAATATCTTATACACAGTCTCTTTATATTGAATTATTATTTTGAATTATATCAAAACATCTTATTAAAAATTTTTCAATTTTTCGTTAATGGTTATTGAAAAAATTATTAAGAATAAAATTTAGTGAAATTTTCAGGTCATAAATTATATAATGTTATTTTAAATAAAGTAAAAGTATTCAAAAATAATTATTAATGAGAACTATTAAATAATTAAAGTATAAAATTGAATAATTTATTTTCTTGGTCTACAATTTGATTTTTTCACAAAAATTTTGATAAAATAAAGTAAATAATAGAAAAAATTAAAAAGTTTTAAAAGTATTAGGTAGAATGAGTAAAAAAAAAAAACCGATCGAATATAATTAACAATATGTTTATAAATAAATGGCATTATAAAACTTAGTATGTAATTCGTTTAAATATAAATTTATATAAATTTGATTATAGTTATTGGAATGGGTACATGTGGAAGTAAACCCAAAAAAGTAAAATTATATAGTATACCACGGTCATTAGAGGAAAAATGTAAATATATTGATAATTGTAAGTTCTTCCAAAAGAGATTGATTTATTGTTCTTAATATATAGTGATCTAAATTCTCGAAATGTAGAAAATTTAGTTAATAAAACAGCATTTACAGATTTTTTTACAATGATTGGATTATGGGGTGATTTAGTTTTTGATTATTTTAATAAAGATGATGAGAATGAAAATTTGATAAATTTTGAATAGTTTTTAAAAGGTGTAGCATATTTTATAAAATGTGATGAAGAATAAAAGATTGATCATCTATTTAAATTGTATGATTTGGAAAATATAGGAATAATAAAAAAGGCTGAGTTCCTTCAAATGGTAATTTGGTTTTTAAATAAAGCTTTAAAATTATCCTAGGGAAGATTTAATCAGATTATTAGATGATCCAATGTTTTTAGAAGATTTAAAGATAATGAAATATTATGAGAAAAAAGAGAAAATAAATTAAAAGAAAGCATAACCATTAAAAGCTGATGAATAAGAATTTACTGAGTCTAGTAATATAAAAAATGTAAAATATTAGTTCATGCAGTATAAAGAAGAGGATCATAATTAAGTGGAGAAATAAAATCACTTTCTAGATAATAATCAGTAGAATGTTAGTCAATTTAATCAAGTCTTCCAAATTTTAATGAATAAAGTGTTGTTATGATGTTTCCTAATGAAAGTTTGGTTGGACCAAATGGAATTCCTATGGGATAATTTGGATAAAATATAACATTTTAAATAAATGGAAAATTAGTAGAATTAAAAAGAGTAAATATAAATTATTTAGTACGTAAATATGTCGATATGATTTATAAAAATAAAGGAAAACAAGAAGAAGAGTAATTTGATGAAATTATATAGATTATCTATTGAAGAATTCAAATAGTTTGTTAAATTGCATCCTAAAATATTTGATGGACTTTATAAAGCATTTAATTATGATATTTGGGGTGTTAATAGTAGTACTTTTGTACCTTTGTTTGTAACAGTTTAAAAAGATTTAGAAGGTCACTTATAAAAAGTAAGTAGAAAGAATCCTAAAATTATTAAAGATAGATATTTTAAATTAATATAAAGATTTTGTTTATCATATAAATAATTAGATTAAGCTATTCCTTCAAGTAAAATATTTATTTAATATTCTTAATTTAGAAATATTTTGTTTAGATGGTTTGACAATACAAGAAATTGTTAATAATTAAGAATAAAAATATGGATTTGAAATTTCACATAAAGATAAAGTTTATCCTTAAAGATTATACTATTGTAAAGATTTTGAAGATTTTAAGAAATGGACAAATGGTTTATAAATGTTTTAGAAGTATTTAATAATGTGAAATAGAGCTTCAGTTAATGATTATTATTCCATATTATAAAAGATAGGCGAAGGTAAATTTTCTATTGTTTATCTTTGTGAAGAGAAAAAAACTAAATAATATTTAGCAATAAAGATAATCGAAAAGTTCAAATTGTCAAAATAAGAAAAATTAATGTTAGCGTAATCATAATCTTTTTATAAAAATAGACATGAAGTAGAAATAATGAAATTATTGAATCATTCATGTATAATAAGATTTGTTGAGATAATAGAGACAAAGACTCATTTAAATATCATTACAGAAGTTGTTAGAGATGGTGATTTATTTGATTATATAACTAATAATGAAAATTTGAATGAATAAGAGGCCTCTTTAATAATGAGTTAATTATTTGATACAATTAATTATGTACATAGTGTTGGAATAGTTCATAGAGATTTAAAACCAGAAAATATTATGATTGTACTTGACCAAACAACTAAAATCGTAAAGCATGTTAAAATTATTGATTTTGGATTTGCTAATTTCTTAACAAATATTTAAAATAAAGAAGGGGAAGCTTTATGTGGAACAACCAATTATTTAGCTCCTGAAACTTTATCATAAAAAAGAATCGATTTTAAAGTTGATAACTTTGCTTTAGGTGTTATTCTTTATTTTTTATTATCTGGTATTAAAAACTAATTAATTTAAGGATTCTTACCTTTTGATGCTCCATTCCCTGAAGATATAATTAAAAATATTTTAGATAGCAATTATGATTTAAGTGATTCTTTTTGGTAAAAGATATCAGAAACTGCAAAAGATTTGATTACAAAATTGTTAAATAAAGATCCAGATGAAAGAATATCTTTGGATGAAGCATTAAATCATCCATGGATTAAAGTATAGGATTTAGTTGATTAATATAGAATCGTTCAACGTTGTAAACTAAAAAAGTTTAAAGACACAAATAGAGATTAGGAATGTTTTGATATCTATAATTTATTAAGATCTAATCAACATACATATGTATATTTAAAGTTGTCACTAAATTTTTTAAAATGTAAATGTAATTTTTATTTTTAATTAAATTTATTTATTTGATGTTCTATATACATTAAATTTAATCATTTATTAGCTTATAAAAGACTAGAAGAGCTATTCATAGTCCAACAATTAAGAGAGCTTTTGGATAAATTTATGTCAACACTTTTCTCAATTTTAGGTAAGCGAATGCGAACTTTTGATTGATGTTTTCTTTCAGATTCAAATTATGAGCTATCTTTGAATTATTATCTCCTTGATTAACTAATATGATTTATATTATTTCTTTGAGTTGAAGGCAATACAAGAGTAGCTGGTTATAGAAATTATAACTATGCTTGAAAATCAAATCCTGGTAATGCTCTATAATCTATACTTGATGACAGCTTTGCTTTTTTCAAAGCCATTTTTTGCACTTTAATTTTATTTAAGAATAGAGCATTATAATTCTAATCAAAAATAGGAGATAGTTTTCTTTCTATTTTAACTCTTATTTGTTTAATAGGTTAAGTATTAATATTAAGTGGTTCAAAATGAAGTAATTTCATCTTAAAATCAATGCTTTCAGTTTTAGTATTTGAGTTTCTTTTAACAATGGGGGAGAAACTGCTGAGTATATTGTTCATTACGTAATTTTGATATATTATTTTATACTGAATTAAGACTGTTTAATAAATAGATTCTTAATTTGTAATTGAAAAATCGATGTATTTTATGAATATGTACTATCTTTTATTAGATCTAGAAAGACTAGTTATAATATTATATACGATATGGATAAGTAAGTAAGTCTTGATTGATAAATTAAATAATAATTATAATTATGAGACATGATATTTTCTTAGAGAAAGACATATAAATCTAAGAGAAGATAGGTGAAGGAGCATTTGGTTAAGTCTATAAAGGATAATATAAAAATGAAGAAGTGGCAATTAAGGTAAATAAATTAAGGTTGAATATTTAGTTAATGTAAGGGGCATAAATATAGGAAACATCAATTATGGAAAGTCTTAAACATTAAAATATTATTGAATTTTATTAGGTTATTTATGTAGATATAGTTTTAGTATTTGAAACGTGGAAATTGTTAATATTTAATAATGGAATATGCAGCAGGAGGATCATTAAAAGAATTAATGAAAAAAAGTTTAGAAGAGTCTATAATTAGTTAAATAATGTAATCAATATTTACAGGTGTTGAATACCTTCATTCTAAATAGATTATTCATCGTGATATTAAACCTGGTATTTGATACATCATTTAATTAGATAATATCTTAATTAAAAATTCAGAAGACTTATCTAGTATAAAAATAGCTGATTTTGGTTTAAGTTATAAATATAAACCTGAAATACGTTACTATTAGACAGTTTCAGAATAATGTGGAACATTTATATTTATGGCACCTGAATAAATATTGAATAAATCATATAATAAAGCTGTTGATATGTGGTCTTGTGGTATTGTATTTTACATGCTTCTTAATTAAGGATAACATCCATTCTATCCTAGAATTAACACTAAAAAAGAATTTATTAATAGCTTTCCTAATTTAAAATATGAATAACCTTTACATGCATCTCCTCTAGCTAGAGATCTCTTATAAAGATTATTATAATTCGATCAAGATTCTCGATATACTGCTTCATAAGCTTTAGTTCATCCATGGATTACTCGATAATTTCATGATCCAATTCCTATGAGTCTAAAATAATTCGGAATATGTTAAGAATTAAAAAATCAAGTATTTTTTATAATAATTATAGATTTTTTAATAATTATAATCTATTTTGTTTATAATTTAATTGTAGAAATTATCAATTAAACAATCTCCTTTTTAATAAAAAACATAAATCACTTAATTTAAATTTTCAATTGCTGAATTTGATGAAGATTAATATGAATAACAAAATCTGGATACATATAGTCCAAGAAATTAATAATTTCTTAATAAATTATCAATAACAAGACCCACAAAAATGTTTAAAACTTATCGAACTCTTAATTGTCTTTCTTAAAAAGAAAAAAATTGTCGTTTAAATGCAATTAGTAATTAAACTTATGAATGCTCTTAAGAATTTAAATTCCTAAAGTTTTAGTAATAATTCAGCATTGATAATGAATAAATAATTATTCAATTTGATCCAGATTCTTCTAAGAAAAATCAAAAAATTATTTAATCAAATAAAGCTATTCTTCCTACATTAACAGAATTAACATAGCCTTCTCTCAGTCCTGTTAAATTAAATAAGATTCCTATTATAAAGCAGAAATCATTTAGAAAAACAGAATCCTCTTTTTTTTTAGGATTAAATATAATCAATAATGATTATGCTCAAGAGTCAAAAACATAAAGAATTAAAACAGATATTCATGATAGAGACTCAATTCCTTCAATTAATACTCGAAGATCAATTGTTAAAAACAATATCTTAAATTTAGTGCCATCTTTAAATTATAAAATAACAAATTAGAACAATCTTCTTATTCCTAAGAAAATTATATGATAAAAGTATAAATTCTAAATAAATTCAAACTTTGCTCAATTTCTTTCTTCTATTTTAAATACTATCTATACTTCCCATACTTATTTCATTTCTTTATATAACTCTACCAATTCTCACAAATTTTTAAGAATGTTATTATACTTATATATATTAATTTACTTAATTATTAAAGTTAATCTATTATTTTTCATTTTCTATATATTTTTTCTTATTACTATTATTTTTTTATTTTTTTGAATTATTTACAGATGAAGACATATTATGTCTGTAAGAACTTAAAATAATTTCATATTGATCTTTATTTTATTTGGCAGTTGCAATTTAAAGTCTCCAGGTTTGATTTTGTTTTTACTTTTATTATTGCAATTAAATAGGAAATCTATCCAAATTTAAATCAAAGCTGTAATTCTTTTTTTGTTTTTAATCAAAATAATCAGGTCGTTTCATTAATTCTTAATGCAAATTAGGTCTTAAACAATCATATAATTCTAATTTTAATTGTTAAAAAATCATTAATATAATTTAGTTATCATAATATTTTTTATTTCCTCTTCATCCAATTAAAACTACATTCTTATTTTTTAATTATCTAACGCATCATTTTTTTTAACTCCCATTTTAGCCATTAATTCTTCATTTTTATCACATGTGTCTAATGCTTATTTTTTTATTACTTAAAATCTTTCTAATGTAGAATTACATACCTTTTATATATAATAAAATTATACTTTTTCACATGTTAATTTCTTTATAGAATCATCATCTAATTTTAATAAATAATTTTAAAGTGGTTTAAAAATGTTGATACAAAAATTTGATGGTTAATTTGGCATGTCTCTATTTGTCATTCTAAATTTAGCTGGTATACCACTAAATGGTTCTAAATTTTATTAACATTCAATCTTTATCTAAACTATAACAATATCTATTAATTCTGAGATCACTGATCTTATTTTTTCCAATTATAATATTAAAATATCTTATTATAATTAAGATAAATATATCTTTGATAAATTATTAATTACAAATGGAACCTTGTCATTTTATATGGAATTCTTATTTGCTTTTATAAAATTACAAAACCTTGTTATAATTTATATAGCTAATGTATAAAATTTCTATTTTAATAAGGAGATATAAACTTTTTATGAAAAACAATTCTCTATAATATTTTATAAAACCAAATGAAAATTGTATTCATTATTTGTTAATTAATTTTAAAGTTCAGATTCTAATTTTTTAATAATTTCTGCTTATCTCATTGAAAAATATGTTGATAAATTCCATTTTTCCATAAATTTTTTTTCTACATCAGATCCTTTTTCAAAATTTACTTTAAGAGTTTATTTAACATTTTATATATTCTAATAGTTCTATTAAAATAAATCCAAAACTCCAAGAGAATATATATTAACACATTCTTTAGTTGATAAATAGATATAAAGTAACTCTACCAAAATATTTTTAAAAGAGAATGTTTCAGTTTCTACTTTAGCTATTTCAATATTATTTTCATATATCTATAGTACTTATGATAAAAATGATTCTAAATTAGATGTATCTTTAGTTAATAGATTCTTATTTAATTTAGCAAAAGCTATATCAAATGCTGGTTTTAATAAAAATTAGACAAGCAATTTTTCAGGTGTTTTATTAAGTTGCATTTTTTAGAATGATCTTAAGATACAAGCAAACTTAATAGAATTGAAAGTTTATAAACAATTAACAAATTGCTTTTCTAATAAATTTTAAAATGAGCATTAATTAGATTGAATAATTTACAAAAGATCAAATTATTAAATTAATTATCTACAATGTGGTGATTTATCTAATTCTGTATATAATAATCTAGATTTAACAATTAATTCACTCATTTCAAGTAGATTATGATTTGACATTTCTTGATTTAAGTCTATATTTTCTAATATATTGATTAATTTTCTTAAATCCTTCATATTAAGTTAAAGATTCTATATTAACTTAAGATTTTCAACAATGACATTAATTTAATATATTCTTTATTACAAATTATCTTAAGTCAATACAATAATATCAGTGATGTTATTGAATTAAAGTGTTAAATTATCTAATTAAGATTGTAATGATGTTAATTAAGTGCTTATTTCAACATAATCTTCTAAATTATTATCGACAGAGCTTGCTATATCTTCACATGTTTATGATTATATTTAAGCTATTTATGGCATAGACTATTCTATTTTTTTATAATTGATCTCAAAATTAGCTTATACAAAATTCTTAAGTATGAATTCTCTAACATCGAATTCATTATTCATAAGCTCATCATATTAATTACTTATCATAAATAAAATTAAATATATAATTAAATGTTCTTCCTTCAACCACAATAAGAGAAATAATAAGCAACAAGAGAATTTAGAAGCAAGCAATTTAAAGAATTCTTTAAAGCAGCCATTTTATTTGGAGTATTAAAATTAGCAGCTGTTGTGTTCAAACCTAAGAAGGCATGATCATACATTTATTTTTAAATAAATTAGAAACAAATTCACTCTTGAAAATCTAAACTCTTAGCACTTTTAGGTTTTGAAGATTTTGATAAATCTTGTGTATTATCTAATTTTAGAGATTATTTTGCACTTTCTCCATTACTCTAATTACCTATTTTCTAAATCAATTATTCATTTGAAGATCCAGAAATATCAGATTTATCCTCTTTTACTTTTTCTAATAACTCTTGTCTTCTTTTTCTTTCTTGTAGATCTATATATATATTAATTATAAATACCAGAACTTCCTGTCACTTATGATTATGTTAACATTTATAATTATAATTCCTCTATCATCTAATCTTTTCTATTTAATTCTTCTTAATTTTCACTTCTTAATTATCTTAATTCTTCATTCTCTTATAATATTTTGTTCATCTTTTAATAATAATCTTAATCTGAAGTTTATTCTAATTACTATTATAAATTTTATATTAATGTTCCCTACTCTAAAAACTTTTGCTCATAAAATGCTTTCATTTCATTTATATCTTAATTTTCATTAATAGCATCCTTATTTATTTCATTCATTTATAATAGTTATTCCTCCAATTATTATATCTAATATTAATTTTCTACTATCTAATTTTCTTTGTCTAAAATTATTTTCTTAAGATCCTCAACTTAAACTGTTAAGTCTTATACTTAATCATAAGCTTCTATTATATAATTTTATAAATATTATACTTGAATAATAATTATACATTTCTTCATATTAAGATTAAATTTTATTTTTCTATTCTGTTAACTAAGTTATTTATTACTGTAAATTTATTTAATTCTCTTCATATTCACCTAATTCTTCATTTAATGCTATAATTTTATCCTTTAAATCATTCACACATTATTCATCTTAATTTTTTTTTGTATTTGCTTCTTCTTCAAATGATTCTTCTTTTTTAATTGATTTTCGTAAGGCATTTTTAATATTTCCTGAATTAAATGAATTTTAAATATCTAAAAGTTATTATTAAGATTATTTAATCAATTATTCATTTTTTTCATTTTCTTATTATAATGTATTTTGTACTAAAATAAAATTAAAATTTACATTTTTAGTTTAAATTTTATGTTTAAGACAATTCATCATTTAATTTATCTATTTATGCATTTAATTAATTAACTTATTCTTATTGTTCTTCTTCTTAAATATTCTACCATTATTATTTCATCTGATTTTCAGTTTCTAATTTTTCATATTATGTTTGTAAATTTAAAAACTTCTTTTCAAAATCTTCATCACTTTATTTTTTATTTATCTCATTAATTTATTTCTTCAATTCATCAATTTCAATATTTTTATTATTAACTATAAGTTCATATTATTTAAGATGTTCTTAAAGTTCAACAATCTTTTCAGAATTATCTTCTGAATTAATTTTAGATAATTAACTCAATTATTCCACAAAATTTGATATTTTTTTTTCATATTCATTAATAGTTTCTTCTAATTCTGTATTTTATATTTCCATCCATTCAATTTTCATTTTAGATTCTGATTCTGATTTTTCATATTGTGTTTTCAATTATTTAATTTTTTCTTCATAGTCATCGTTTTTTAAATTAAACTTTTATTTTGATATCTCTAAATTTAATTATTGAATTTCTTAATTCTTATCAGAAACAATATGTTCATAAGAATTTACCTAATCTTATAATTAACTTAAAGTTAATCTAGTATCATCCTTTTAAGATTCAAGCTAACCAATCAAAAGAGTATTTTATTATTACAATTCTTCTATTCTATGATTTAATTATTCATTCTCTTATTTAATATCTTCAAGTTAAGATTTTTATAGATTAAGCCATTCCTATTTCATTATGTCTTAAGTCTATAGTTCTGTATATTATTAATATAAATCATCATATTTTTGTTATTATTATTTCTTTTCAGATTCATTTGATTTTTAATTAGCAGATTCTGAAAGTTTTTTCTCCAATTATTATATAACATCAGCTAAATGTTAAAGTTATTATTATTATTCATTATATACAATCTACAATTAATTTAGATTTTATAATTCTTTTTAATATTCCTAATTTTTTTATTATAATATTTATATTTCTTACTGTTTATCTTCCATTTATTTAGCATTTTATTAAGCTAGATCTTATTAATATTGTTATTATTTTTCCAAATCTTTAACTAATTTTTCTAACTGACTATTTTTTAATCCTAATTCACTTAATTATAATTAAAACTAATTTTTTTGTTATTAATTTTTATCATGTTCATGATGTTTTTTTTTAAGTTCATCATTTGTTTAATATAAAACTTAATTTTCTTTTGTTAATTTTTCAATTAGCTTTTCATTATTATTTTTCTCATTTTTCATGTCCTCAATAGTTTAAATAAATTTTTATATATTATCTTCATATTGCAATATTTATTGATCATTAATTTTATGATTAGATGATTTTCTAATTTAATTTAGTTATTCAGAATATTTTTTATTTTCAATTTCTAGTTTTTTATTATCAATAGAGTGCTTTTCATTTTTATCATTTAATTCTTAAATTTATTTTTTTTATTTAGCAATTTAATCATTTAACTATTAAATTTAAGTAAAAAATAATTATTTTTCTGAATTAGGTTAAAAATTAGTTTATTAATGTCCAGATGTTTTATGAACTTAATTTAATGATTTAGGATCATTAGTATCTTATTTGAGTTTTGCATCAAATTTATCTTTTAATTAATTAAGAGTTTCCCATCTTTTTTATAGATTATCGTATTTATCTTTCAAGATTTCAAGTTCTTTGGCTTAAGTCTCTTTTTCAGATTTAAACCTTAAACAAATCTCTTCATACATAATCTTATATTGTTTCAATACAAGAGTATTAATATCACTAACAGGATTTTTAGGAACCATTTGAGGAAATTTAGATTATAAAAATAAATTAAATTTTATTTAGATAATAATTGATTTATTTTGTGATAGTGTTTAATTTGATTGTAAAATGAGAATCAGATAAAAGAGCACTTAAAAAAGTTAAAATAAAGTATAGAATTGTAAATAATTTATTTAAACAAAAAGAATTTAAAATGAGTAATCAGATACTTGATATAATAATAAAATATTGATTAAATATAACATCAGAAATAATATAAATGATCTATATAAGAGAGCTTTATGAATAAGAAGCATTATATGATTATATGATTATATTAATTATCATTTAGAATAGAAATATAGTAGTAAATTAAATATATTAAAAATAGAGGACTTTGTAAATATATGTTTAATTAGTAGTTTAGATAGTAAATAGTAATTATATATGATTATATTTCTTATTTGAATGAAAATGTAAAATAAAGATTATATTCTTGTTTATTTGATTCTTGAATATAATTATTAAATATGAAAAAATTACCAAGTAGTTATCTAGAACCTAAAATTTTTGATAACAAATATATAATAAAGAATCAACTAAGTTCAGGATCTTTTGGTGTAGTATATTTGGCAATTCATAAAGTGACAAGAGAAGAAGTTGCAGTAAAATTAGAAAAAGGAGAACATGAGACATTGGATAGAGAAGTTTATTTACTGACTAAATTATAAGGAATATAAGGAATAACAAAATTATATTGGTTTGGAGCAGAATAAAATTATAATGTAATGGTTGTTGAATTATTGGGAAAAGACCTAGGATATTATAATCGAACATATAAATAATTATCACTAAAATCTGGTTTATAATTATTAGATTAATTATTATCTGTGTTTAAATCAGTACATTAAAGAGGAATAGTTCATAGAGATTTAAAACCAGAAAATATTATGATGGGCAAATAAAATACATCAATTGTATATTTAGTAGATTTCGGTGTTTCAAAATCTATTTTAGATAAAGGAAGACATATGTAAATATATTATATGATGAGAGTCCATTTAAAGATAGAAAATCATTTATAGGAACAACAAGATATGCTTCAATTGCTGCTCATAAAGGATTTGAAATTAGCAGAAAAGATGATTTAGAATCTATGATGTATGTCATAATCTACCTAATTTTAGGGTAATTTATGATAATGATTTTAAGCAAGTTACCATGGTAAAATTTGTAAAATATTGGAGAAAAAGATAGAACTATAGCAGTTGGAGAAGTCAAAATGAATACTACTATTGATTCCTTATGTAAAGAATTACCTATACAATTTGCTGATTATCTAAAGTATTTAAAAATTATATTATTTTAAGATATTTAAAAAATCTAGCATTTGAAGATTAACCTGATTATGATATGCTTAAAACATTAATGAAATAATGCAGCAATACTAATACATATGATAATATATTTGAATGGTCTAATAAATCATAACATAAAGAATCTATATAAGAAGTTAAACTTTAAGCATCTTTTTTAGCTGTACCTGCAAATGATCCTGCTCAAAGATCAAATACTAAAAAATAATCAAATATTTCTAATCTTGGTATTTTATTTATTTATTTATTTTAGGATCTTCATCTTCTAATGCAGTTAAATATGTTCCTTCATTTTAGGATGCTGTATAATTAAAATAATCATCTTAAGCCCCAATCAAAATTGCTGCAAGTCAACCTCATATGGATTTTATTTAATAACTTGAAACTGTTGATTTTGATGATATTGAAGAAAATATGAATAATCAGCCAACACTAGAATAAAAATATTTAAATTTATCAGGATTTGATGCTAAATTTAAAGATGAAAAAATTCAATTTTCTCATTCTGCTATTAATGTTTTCGAATAATGAATTTATATATAACTTTTCAAATCATTATAGACATATTATTTATAATTTACTCAAATCAAAAAATTAAATTATTTAAAATATTAAAAAAAATATTTGTTCATTTTTATAATATTTTATGATATTATAAATAATTAGAATTAATAATTCATATAATCAACTACTTATGAAATATTTAACAAGAATTTCATAATCTTAACAATACTGATCCTGCTGTTTAGTTCTTTTTATGTTTATTTATGGCTATTATTTTAACATGCTAACTTTATGATCTTAAATTAAATTATTATTAATTACTTTAGCATAGCTGGTTATGACTTTTCTAATTTAATTAACTTAGTACTTTTGGATGTCTTTTGAGCATCTAAATAATTACTATGAATCATATAAATTGGTAACGGCTATTAATCAAATATTAATGGTAGGATTCTATGACTATTACCTATTTAAGATAGATAAGAATACTAATTTTAATTAAATTCTGTATAGCTTTTCTTTCTGTTAGTTAGGCCTATTCAACAAGATTAGCAAAACTTCTTTTATTATATTTCAAGATTTATTTATATTATTCTTCTCTTATAGGTTTATTTTTAATCGGCATTTATTAAACTGATTCAATTATAGATTCATCTTCATCATAATCTTCTTCTTATCTAATAGGTGGAACCAATAATTAATGTTTAATTGGTTAAGGTTCTTATTTTTCATCAAAAATATTAATTCGTAATTTAAAATTAAAATCATCAACAGTTCCTTACTGATGTCTTAAGATATATTATTAGTAAATAACTTTATTAATCCTAAATACTAGATGAGAATCTAAAGGAATAGCAGGCAAGTAACATCTTTGATTATGACCATTGTTTTTGTTGTATTGAAACTTAATTGTAGTTTATCGTTTATCCCACATTTTTCTTTATGGTACAACTGATAATGTACTATTCGATGAATTATATTTTATTTCTTTTAAAGAACACATATTTATAGGAGGTAGTTCTACATTTTTTCTCCTATTATTTGTTAACGCATCTTATATTGTAATTACATTGACTGCTCTTTTTAACATATCTTTATTATGATTATGTCTCTTATTTCTTAATCTTAATTATTTCTGTTATTGAATCTTAGTTTACTTTTCTTGATTCTTTCTTTCATTTTCAAACAATTTAAAAGCTATATTAAAATATGGATGAAATTGTTAGATTATAGATCCAATATATTACATTTTTTTGTTTACTTAACCACATTCCGAACATTCACAACTCCTTCTTTTCACTGGAGTCTTATCAATTTTTGGTATTGGACCATTCATTTTAAATGATTATCCAAGTTCCTTTCTATTTCTCATTATTATTTATATAATTTCTAAATTTATATTATAAAATTATTCATATCATTTTCTTATATAAAACAGTTTAATTACATTCAAATCATCATTTAGATTATCAACTTACTCATATTTATTTTATGAAAATTTATACCATAATTAATTCTTTCTACAATAGCATTAATATTCAGATTATGATACCTTTTCTATTATTCCATATAACTAATAAAGATCTGAAATATTAAATAAGTACATACGTGAATCAAAATAATATTTAACATTATAAGGTTTGATTTAATCTTAATTTATGTTCAAAATTAGAATTTAATCTTAAGCCCAATCCACCTCAAAATATTCTCTTAGGAAATAATTATCAAAGATTTAAGGTTAAAAGCGAGGAACTTTAATTTACATTTCTTGATATATCACATAAATGTTGATTATTCTTTTACCAAATTTCAATGGTTTATCATTAAATGGTACTTAACAATTATTACAGAATTTCTGCAAACAAAATGAACATATTTTTTATCCTTATTAATCTGTTTGGAAATACAAACTATATTTCTTATTCAATCTATGTTATGTATAATTCTCTTAATTAATTTCTTCAAATAAATTAGCTATTAATAGATGCAGATTTTATAAATTATTCCATTGACTTATGTAACATTTTTATATAGGGGCAAAAGATTTGTATTCTTGATAACCAATATTTTCATATAGACATTAAAGAACTCTTATTTATATTCGATCTTCATTATTAATATTATGTTCTTAACACATCAATTTCCTTAATTAATATGTATATCCTTCCTTTAAACAATAAGCTGGTTTTGTAAAATCAATATCTTCAGTATAATATTCATTACTACTCTCAAATAAGACTGAATTGAAATCACATTACAATTATGGATGACTTAATAAAGACTCCACCAATTAACGAATATTCTTTTAATTATTAATTATTATTCTGTTTTCATTATTATAAATGTATACTGCATCATAACGAGATTTTGTTATAGTTACCTATTTCTCTTCAAAGAATTCATAATCTAATTAATCATAATAAACATATTCACTAAATCCATAATATGATTCTTCTAATATTTACTTCAGATTCTTATATTTTTCAGATTAATCATTAAAGATTTAATTTCTTATAGCATCTATACTTTCATAGCATTTTAACATACAACTTAATAAACTTTATTGATCTTCGAATATAGATAATCCTTTTCTGTAATCTTCAAAATATTCATAACTTATTTATTCTTCATTTCTAATTTAATTTGTAGGTATTGTTTAATTCAAATAGAATCCCTTATTCATTTACTTTATATCCATTATAATATATTTTTTATTATGTAACTGAATTGTATCTACTAGAATTTCTAATTCTATCTTTTTTTCCCTTAATTCTTAAATAATTTGAACAAAATTGGTTTGATCCTCATTCTTAAGAATATACAATTTAATGAAATTTGATTTTGGAATTGAGAGTAATAATTAATTTTATAATGCATTTTCTAGATTTGTATATATTTATTAAATATTCCAGGTGGAATCAAATTATTAAATTCCCTCAATATAATGTTGTTAGGATTGATAAATAGGAATAAAGTTAAAAATATTAAATTGGTTGATTTAATTAAAATTTGTCAATTATCTTTTAACACAATACCCATCATAAAGAGTCTTCAAATTATTAATAAGATTACATTTAAATTTGACCATATCAATTCATTAATATAAATGTAATCTACATTTAATGTTAAATTATCTTTTAAAAATGAATTGAAAATATCATCTTGATATCTAATAATTTTAAATATGTATTACTAAATGATATTAGATTTAATTTCATCAACAATATCATGATTAATAGGTTTCATAGGTAGTAATTTATTACCTTAAAATTTGGCAGAATCAATAAAATTTTGAATCCAACTAATAAATAGAGAATATATAAATACTTGTAAGATATAATGTATACTATATTTGGGTAGTTCTGTTGCTTTTAGAAATTTTGAATTAGCTAAACAATTTCAATTGGTTTCATAAAATAATAATTATGTTATTATTGATTTATATTATCATTAATGATATTATTGATTTATACCTATTCTTATCATTTCTTCTTGTATATTAATCAACTATTCTTTATTATTAGCTTTAATATGATTGATTTCAGTAAGAATAAGGTACTTCAATGTTTCTAATGTGATGGCATCATCATTTTCAAAGTCGCATTCTAGATTTCCAGTGAATGTTATCTCTTCTACTTAATTTCTAATAGACTCAAAGAATGGATGTTCTAAACACTTATGTAAGATAATGTAAACTTTTTATGCTGTAATTCTATTCTTCGGATTCATCTCTAACATCTAATCTAATAAGTCTCTTGCTTTAACATCTGGATATGGTACACTTTTAGATGCTGATTACTTTGGTTTATGAGGTAATGTCTCTATAAAAGATAAAGCATTCTCGTTTGTTACAAATTAATTTAGTTCCTCATCTGATGGTCTACCTAAAATATCAAAAAACATCTTAATCATTTAAATATAATTAGGAGCATTAAATAGTATCTTTCTATTCATTAATTCTGCAAATGTACATCCCAATGACCAAATATCTACTGGTTTTGAATACTATTAACTTGATAACATTATTTCAGGTGCTCTATAATGACGAGTCACTACATATTCAGTCATATTCTCACCCATTTAATCCTGTATCCCATCTCTCTTACGAGCAAAACCAAAATCACAATAACAAACCTCGCAATTCTCATTTGCTAAAATATTCCCTGGTTTTATGTCTCTATGAATTGAACCTGATGAATGTAAATAGTATAATCCTTTGCATAATTAATACATTATAAATTAAACATGCTCCACTGATAAATCTTGATTACTTTTTATTATCTTATGTAAATCTGCTGGAAAATATGGACTTACTATATAAATATCTCCAAAACATTAAGCTTTCTAATCATAGATTATATCATAAATTTTGAGAATATTCTGATGATTCATTGATCTTTAGATTTTAATTTCTCTTAATATTCTCTTTGCATCAATAGCATCTTCGATTACATTTAATTTTTTGATTGCTACCTAATAATATTAGAATAAAAATGAAACTTTATGATTTTTGTTTTGTAAGTCATATGCTAAGACTACTGAGCCATAGGCACCTGTTCCAACTAATTTTATAAGTTTATAACGATCGCCACAATTGAATGAGATACCCCCAAACATAATGTTGCTTTTCATTGGTTATTTAATATTATTAATATATAAAATATATCAAGATTGTATTCATAAATATGTAGAATAATGAATAATGTTCCTAGATAGATAAATTCGTAAATATTATATTATCTATCTGTTGTACCTAGACTTTTTGAATTCATAGACATTTAATAAAATTAGAAGAATTCTTCAACTAAGTGACCAGGAAAATTGAAATAAAGCATATTAGTAAATAATTAATTGATATATTATAATTTTTATGTAAAAAATTATGAGATAGTTAGAAAAAAGTAAATAAGAAGAAAGAAAAATACAATAATTAATGCAAGAAATAGATGATTATAATAAATAAATTAATAAATTGAACTTAATTGGTTGAATAAAAAGTGTAATAAAAATTAAATCACATTTTTATATTATCATCTCATTCCATTCAAATATGAGTAAAATATATAAAAACTATTAAGATAGACTTCTGATAAAATAGAGCCTAAGATTCAAAATGAATTAGATTATGGAATTCTCAAAAGTATCATGATACTTATGATTTTGATATATAAATTATTTAAAAATTTGATAGCTCGAATGCTTGATCCGTTTATATATATTTCATCACCTTAATAAATTAGTCTCTAAGTAAATTGAATATTCTAAATGAGTTAATTTAATAGACTAGTCGAACCAAATATGAAGGAGATTTGGTGTATGAATATTAACATGCAAAAGGCTTTAAAGCACGGCCAAATAAAGTTAATTATCATGGAGATTATCAGTTAAACTATCAATATCTTAAACACATTTCTTAATTTAATTTTTCAACTTAAAATATAGTATACTCTAAGAAACTATCTTGATAATCTTCAGTAAATCAGATTGCTTTTTGAGAGTAATTTTACTCACAAAAAGAAATTAAAATTACTTTTTTAAGTTTTGAGTTTTTAATAGATTAGAAAGAAAATGTAGATCAAATAATCTAGAATTTTAATATTTTTAAGTTCTCTAATTAATGAATTTTAATTACAAAAAAATTATTTTATAATTAATATTCTTTTTTTGTAAGTGAGTTTATTTTTAAATTCAAAATATTTTATTAATTTTCAATTAAAATGAAAGGAAATGGAATGAATAGGATTTATATCCCAGAATTTCTAAATTATAATATTTATTCTTTAAATAAAGGATTTAAAATATCCACTGTAAAAGAGATACTTTTGAATCCTTATTGAATATAATATAATAATTTTAAAAAATGAAGTTCCTTAAAATTTTAAAATCTAATCAAATATATAATAATTATTAACTTGATGATTATTAACATTAATCATCTTATAATTAATTAAATAAAAAGCAAAAATTCTAATCTACAATCTAATAAAATATAATAATTCCAAAATTATATAGTTCTATTAGTTCCATAATTTGAAAAGTGATACTTAAAAGATTAATTTTAGCAATTAATTATTGATAAATAAAATAATTTAATAAGATAATCTATGTTCATGAAGTTAAAATTATCAATCACACTAATCAAAGACTTTTTTATAATTTTAAACTCTAATTCATCTCCAATTCAAAGTTTCTAAAAACTTCTTGAATAATTAAACACCTCATAACTAAACTTAATATCTTTATTTAATTGTAATTCAATAAAAAAAAAAATTAGATACAAAGTTACTTTTAATATTAATCGCCCTAAAGTAAAGATTTAAAGAAGTTTTATTTAAAAATAAAATTTATGAGGATGCCTTAGTGAATATTATATTTAATTAATGTTAATCTTTAACAAATTCGATCAAACTAATAAATAAAATAATTATTATATGCAAAATTATTAATTCATAGTAACTAATCATCTAATCTTTCAAAAAATATAATATAAGCTTATTATCTTAGTACATCTTACTCTCTAGCAAGTTATACTCGATGATCATCAAAATAATACCACTTTTATTTATATTAAATTTTACTTAATTTCCTTTTAATGAAAAATTCACATAATGACCTTTTTCTTATGTTCCATAATGTACAATCACAGATTTCAATTTATACTTTGCTTTTACAGAACAAAATTCAGAGATATCTAAATTATTTTAGAATTCAATTTAATTATGTAACTTCTTCTCTTAAAATCGTTTTAAATGAATTATTAGAAATTATGGTGCAGTGCCTATTAAATATTTCTTTATTGCTTTTGTTGTTCCATTGCATTGATTACACATATAATCGTCTTCCAATACTTCTTTTGCAAAAAATTGACTTAAACATTATTTTAATCCCTTCATATTATTCATTGATAAAGATAATTCAAAAAATGATTCAAATTTTGTAGAAATTTATTTACATTTATGACACTAAATTTATTACATCATTTATCCTTAAAATAGAATTTCTGTTATTGCTTAATCGTATTTATTTTGCTTTAATTCTTTGTTTAATTATTCAGTCAAATAACATAAAAACTCTTAACAATCATGCTATAAATTAGGAGCAAATTGATTCTTTATTAATTTTTTTAACATATCAATTTTTATATTCTCTCCCTTCTTACAATTTTATATTTGATCAATTATTTAATAGTAAGATTGAACCCATTTATAATCTTCCTATTTTTTTGTTTTCCCTTCTATTGTAACCCAACAAGTCAACTATTCAATTGATAATAAGCTTTAAATTGCTGCATGCATAAAACAATAATTATTTTCATTATATAAACCTATTGCAGGTAAAGTAAATTTTTATTTTTAAAATGTCTAACTATTATTTATGCTAATATCTATATTTTATAAAGAACCCTCTCTTGAATTATTTTAAGATTCATTACTTATTCCCAAATAATCATTAAAATTAATTTCAGGTCCTCCACCATAAATTGCAATTAAAAATTACCAAGTGTTACGATTCATCAATACAAAATCTAAATCTTATTTTAAGTTTTATCTATAGGTATTGCGAATATCACCATCAATAAATAGATTATTATTAGTTATTTAAAGGGGAATATTTGATTATTAATTTTATAGATATTATGTATAGTTGGCTGCCCATTTGATATCTAACATATATATTGCTTATGCTTTTTAAGATATCAAATTTCTAATAATTTAAGATTCTAATTCTTATCTAATATATTAAATTTTACACTTTTTACCTATTACTCCTATTAATATGATCTTTAATTTATTAAATGTAATGGTTAACTATATAATTGTAGCTTCCACCTTAACTCTATATAATTTATTTAAATAGTTATACATTTGTAGTTGATTTCTTTGTACTAATTGATACAGTATCATCTAATTTTGAAGGGGAACAGACGTTAATTCTGTATGAAACATTAGTCACTATTTACAATTTATTAAACGTTGGTTTTTTAAATTTTGGAAATTTTGGTACTATTATACTTTGTTATTCTTCAAACTCTTAATTAATAAGATCACATTCAAACATTTTCCATTATGCATTTTGCATTTATTTGTTAATTTTCATTTATTATTAAAATTTTTTTATATAATTCTTTACATCATTTAGGATTATATCAATTTAATTAATTAATCAGTTTGAATAAATATTAAATTGTTTTCATAATTAATAATAATAGAGTTGAGTGATGCTTTTTAATTTTTATTTTATTTAAAAGATGAAAATAGATTTTTTAATGCTTGACGCACTAAATAAAGTCTTTCCAATTAATTAAATAATGAAAATAAATTTAATTTTTTTACACAAATCTGTTAGATTATTTTAATATACTTAAATAAGATATTGGCATTTCAAACCATAATAGTCAATAATACCAACCAAAATCGACTTTTAATTGAATGAAATTTATCAACCAAATTCAAATTGTTCACTTTTAAATTTCTAACAATTTGTGTTTATAAATTATATTATAATATGATCATTATTGACAATGGTATTATTGAATATTAAATTCATGTTTTAAAAATATTAATTTTGTGCTTAATTCACAAATGGATTGAATAAAATAGTATTCCAAAGGTAAAAAGCTGATACAATATATTTAAAAAAGTAATTGAAGCGTAAGGATATTTATCAATTAATTAAAATTTTATTTTCAATACAATGTCGATGTATTTAATATATATTTATGATTATCAATAAAATTTGATTTATCAACTTCGAAAATTTTTTTTATTGTTTAATAAAGGTTGAGAATCCTATTGTATTCATAAAATGTTTATTGTTGTATGATTATATAATGTATTGTTGATTTAAGAAATTGAATTTAATAATATTGGGAGAGAAAATTTGAATGAGTGAATAAATGTTTTTTTGTATTATAATGTTTAATCACTGAACTAAAGAAACAATTTTAAGCTTATATCGACTTGTATTTCAAAAGTATAAGATGGTAAATACTGTACATTTCTGAATAAATTATCAATCCTTGTCGCATCCAACTTTAATAATCGAGAAATTTTGATATTCATTTTCTTTCTTTACTCTGGTCTTTGAGATATTATTTACTATAGCCATTTTTTTCATTTTTTTGATATAGATAAAGCAAATTTTAGTCAATATAATAGTGACAGCATAAAAAATATATAGATTAACGTATGTGAAGAAGGTTTAAAAATAAATCATTAGATTCTCTTGATCTCATGGAATTACTCATAATGTTTAATTGTTTGATCGGCTACTTTAATTTAGACCCAAAACTTTGAATCTTCCTTTATTGAACCAACAGACACTCTTTTAACTTCAGGATCTACATCAAAATTTATTTGTTTTTTTTTAAAACAATGAAGTATAGTTTTGGCAGTAGCATAGTTAATATTTAAATCCTTTGCTATCTATCATAATGAAAGTATCTTACTTTCTTTATTTTACACTTTTGTTTCAGTACAGTTTGAATCAGTTAAGCTTTCTTTTCTTTAGAAATATGACAATAGTCTCTTTTTATTCTTGGTTGAAGCACTCTTTCGCATACATTCATAGATCTAGTTTTAACACCGATCACACTTTCACTACTATTCATTAAAGATTTATATTTTTTTATATTATAATGTTAATTGAATAATACGGGATTTATATGTATCAACTTAATTTGCTCAAACAGTACAAAAATTATTATTATCGTAAATTATAAGCTAATTATCTACTGATGTTAATCTTTCAATGTTATAAATGCTTTAAATTGTTTAATTTCTTTCCCAACAACCATAACATATAATCAATTTTCATTCAATATTAATCCAAATATAGTAGAATGATTATAAAAAATTATTTCACATTTCCTTTTATTTTTTTACCAATTTTCAATTAATATTTAATCCAATACTTATTTTTACTTTGAGATCATCTAATTTTAACCCAATAATAAGAATTTAGTTATAGGAGTAAATTTAATTCAAAAGATTGCGTATTTTAGTAATTTCTGAATTTTTTTTTGTTTTATGAAATATTGATTTTAATCCAATTAAAATTATTTTTTTCATCATATATCTAATATAAATACTATAATAGTTTGGTATAAAGAAAGAAGACATTGAATTTAAAAATACAAAATCAAACTTTGACAATTTAATATTTTCAACCAGCATTAATTATTTTTGAAATAACTGATAAAAGTTTTTAAATACAAGAAAAGTTTTCAATGAAATTTATAATTATTAGCTTAGTTATGCCTAATATACATATTTTAATAAGCTTATAAATTTAAGTTTTGTATATAAAATTTATTGATAAAAAGTATTGTATATATATATAATTAATCAAGATCTGCTGCTACACATGCTAAGATACATTTTTAAGAGTTTGTCCAGATCCTATGGCTCTTAAGGCTCTTTTTTAAATCTAATATATGTTAAAACTTTGCAAATACCCTTTTACTCTATCAGTTTTTAAATTTAATCTTTGTTCTTCTTCATATGTGTGTTATTAATCTTCAATTGTGAAGGATGGCATTGATTTAAACTATTCTAACAATTTAACAGTTCCATTCTCATCAAAATTTTTCGATTTAGAACAATATTTACTAAGTTATAATTTTTTTGGTTATTGACTTGTTAAAGTATTAAGTTTTGTATTAGAACTTTTTATCAGACTAGTAAAACTAACTTAATTTCTTTTATGCATATTAGTAGCATCTCTTAATGGACTTGTTTATTCATAAATAATTTTCTTTTTTATATCATCAAACATATTTTATTATTTTTTAGAATCTACTCTAGTTTTAGAAATGTTAGGAGATTTGATACTCATAGAAGAAGAACTATTTAAATTGTTATTTGTATTATTTTAATTTAATCTTCCAAAAGGTTATTATTTATGACTTACTAAAGGAGATTAATATTTTTAAATAGAATTTTGATCCACAGAAAAACTTGATTTAGGAGACATTGATATTTTCAATTCTATCATATAAAATTTAATTAATTTACATGTAAATTGTTATGGTATGCATCTCTAAACAAATGCAGATTAATATATATCATTAAAAGATAATCTTAATGAAGGATCTTTTTGCAAAATATTTTTTATCAATTCTTAGGCATCTTAATTTATTGAACTAGAATATCTAATTAGTCCATTCTTAATATTCTATGCAATTTCCTTGTATTCCTTTCCTTTAAAGGGAGCATAACCATGCAATAATTCATACAATAATACTCCAACTGACCAAATGTCAATTTTATAGTCATATGGCAAA
Organism: Paramecium sonneborni; assembly: GCA_905182985.1. NCBI lineage: Eukaryota > Ciliophora > Oligohymenophorea > Peniculida > Parameciidae > Paramecium > Paramecium sonneborni. Next base: position 665,955 of record CAJJDN010000020.1, on the reverse strand, counting down.
TCAGATACAATTTCTGGAGCCATATATTCATAAGTTCCACAAAAAGTCTTTCTCTTCAAATGAATATTTTCAGCACACCAACCAAAATCACATAATTTTATATCATTATTATTATCAAGTAAAAGGTTTTCAGGCTTTAAACAATAGTTTTATACATTACTTTTATATCTCTATGAAAAACATTCATTTCATGTAAATATTGCAATGCTCTACAAGTCTAAATAAAATATTTGCAAGCTTCTTTTTCCTCTAATCTCTTTCTTCTTTATACATAATTATATAAATTCCCATTCTCTGCATACTCTAATACCATATATACATTTCCATGTTCAATAAAACTATCATATAAGTTTACAATATTTGGATGTCGACATTTCAAATGAACTTTAATTTCTCTTTCAACTCCCTCTTATTCATATGGAGTTTGGATATTGCATTATTAAATTGATTTAATAGCAAATAGTTGTTATGATTTAATATTCTATACCAAATTAACTGTTCCAAAAGATCCAGTTCCTAAACTAGTCTTACCATTGGATCTTTATTTTGGTTCAAATTATGATATTGAATTATATAGTCCTTTATTATAGCCTTCTATTTTTCTTTACATTTGTAATGATTAACTGACAAATTTTTATAAATATAATCAATAAAATTTATATTAAATTAACTAAATATTATTGCACATTTTATTTATATCTTAATACCAACAATTCTTTATATTTTTATGAAACCATTATTTTTTATTTTGATTAAATTATAATTATTACAAAAACCTCTACTACTCTTTATTTTTACTATGATTGTCTTTTCTCTTATTTTGATTCAATTTTCAAACAATTAATATCAATAATTATTAAATCTCTAATAATTATAATATATTTTCAATTAAAAGTAAGAAAAGATTTATAAATTTTAATCATCAATTCCAATTTTTATAAGTTTTTAATAATTTTTAAATAGATGTGATTGTTAAACAATCTTATCAATTAGATCATATAACATGCTTATTAATATATTTAATTTGTAAAATAAAACATAAACTTTAGATTTGGATAAATTACCAAGATAAATCAATGAAATGAATATTGATTCAAAAACATTGAATTCTCAAATAAGATCTACAAATAAAAAGTGAATTCTAAATACTACTATATGGCAACATTTTATGAGCCAGGACCTCATTGATATTTAACTTAAAAATTATTTTAGATGCCTTCGACATTCATTTATAACTTTATTCCTTAATTCAGGTAAATGAATTACATAAAATTTTCTATTTATTTAGTAATAAAGTAAAGAAATACTGAATAATGTAGAATTTCAAATATCACATATGTATAAAAATAAAATTTATAGAATTATAAAAATAATTTTCTGAAAAAGAATTACGATCTAATCATATTGGCTTTTTAGAATTTTTACCAAATACTATTTCTCTAGATGCTATGAAAAAATACTTGAAATCCAAAAAATATAAATCTCTAAGGGAATTTTGTAAAATCTATTTTGGAGAAGATTTTCATTTTGCTTAGATAAATTTAATAAAAAGCTTAACAGGCTATTCATTATTAACATATATAATGTAAATATAAGATAGACATAATGGAAATATTTTAATAGATAATTAAGGTGATTTAATTCATACTGATTTTGGATTTATGATATCCCAATTCAAAACGACTTAAGATTATATTGAATTAATGGATGGATGTGATTGTAAAGCATTCAAATATTTTATAGAGTTGATAATTTCTGGATTTTGAATTAAGAGAAAGTTTTGCTACTTTATTACAAATTCTTGAATTAATGATGGAAAAAAGCAATTTTCATAGTTTCACTTTTTTAATATTAACGAATTTTAAAATCAATTTAAATTGTAGGAAACCGATGAAAAAGTATTCTAAAATATTTATAATCAGTGCAAAAATCATGTAATCAAATTGATATATAATATATCAATAATAAGGGAACATATTGTTATGATAAGTTTCAATAACTCACTTATGGAATTGATCCATGATTAATTAATTTATTTTATAATTTATAATAAATATGCTTTTTATTTCAAATTAAATCTAATTCTATTAATGATGAATAAATATTAATATAAGTAATAATAAAATGTAATATGTTGGATAATAGTAAGAATATGCTATCAACACAAGCAAAGTTATAGGTAAAGGTAATTACGGATAGGTTTATGAATGTTATTATCAAGGATCTCTCTAACCATTATGCGCCAAGGTATATCATATATGATCTTAATAGGTTTTAACAATTTATAAAGATAACAAAAGTAAAGTCTAAGAGAAAGACATGGATAGAGAAAAACAAATAACAGAGATTATTAAGAAAAATTAATCAAATCCTAATCTTGTAAAAATTCATTATGTAGAACATGATAAAGTAAAATCTTACCTAATAATAATTATGGAAAAATGTATTTCTAGTCTTTAATAGGAATGGAATGAAAAAAAAATTTATTAAGATTTTGAAATTTTCGATTTTATAAAATAATTTGTAAATGGATATAAAGCTCTCTTTGATGCAAACATTATACATAGAGATATTAAACCAGAAAATATTTTAATCTAATAAATCGGTTAGTAAAAATTCTATAGATTGGCTGATTTTGGAGTAGGAAGAATCTATAAATTAAATGATTTTAAGTTAACAAAAATAGGAACACCTGCTTTTGCTTCTCCAGAATTAAATTCTTTAATTATGGACGATGAACTAGATCATAAATTTTCAACAATGAAGAAATAGAAAAGTGTAGTCGATATTTATTCTGTATTTATTTGCTACTTAATTAGCTTGGTATAATATTGCATATGATGATAACTGGAGGATATCCATTTAGTCTTGATTAAGCTGGCATTATTAAATTTATTAAAGAAATTAAAACCACCCCATTTAAATTTCAATCATGCTTTAATTCAAGATTTACTTAATTGGTTGAAAGTATGATAATCTATGATCCCACTAAAAGATTGACATTTTAATAGTTCCTTGAAGAAATCAACAGACTAACAATACCCCCTTTTCCTAAATTTTAATCTCTAAATCCTCAGAATATTTCCTAAAATCTTCAAAATACTCCTCAAAATCGTCCTTTCAACCAAACTCAAAACTAATTTTCTTAATAAGTTTAATCCAAACCATTTCCAGTTTAAAATCTTTAAGTCCAGCAATTTTAGTAATAAGCTTCACCTATAAATATGCCTAATATTATTCAAATGCAAGTAAATTTAATATATAAATTGCATAGATAAATGTATAGGATGAAATTTGTAACTACTTTAGAAAATTCTTGTATGTATATTTAATTATTTCAGGAATATGCACAGAAAAATTTTAAATTAATAACACATAGAAACAATATCAAAATTCCTACTTGGAAATTATTAGTTAATAAATGAGATTGGAAAATTATATGATAATTTTGACAGAAATAGTGCATACTCTGATGAGGATGTTAACTTTTATTACTGTTTAAAATATGCTTAAAAATCTGTATTATAAGTTGCTAAAAAATCAAAATAGGAGCAAATATAAGATTTATGTAGTTGATATAAAATAAAAATTTATAAAACAACAAATCATATATATTTAATTTTATTTATAACAGAACAAATAGTTTCAAAATGCAATGACATCAAATATCTAGGATTTAACCTAAATAAACAGAAGCTGAACTTTTCAATTAAATAAACTCCTTAAAATTAGAACTTTCTTTCTAAGTTAACACCAGTAATTGATTTTAAATAGATTGAAGATCATCTAAAGAACTAAATGAATGTTTAAAAAGATTAGGAATGACTAGGATTGATTTATCAATCATTACACAGATTTATCATATCTGGCTTCATTATTTATTGTTTATGAGGATCACATTATTATGATGTCATACTTTACAAATTAATGGATGATTTAGCTGCAATGGATGCCAGAATCTAAATGGTTAATGATGATAATACATTTCTTAGAAAATAGTTGTAGGGTAAAAACGAGTAATTTCTTCAATAAGTAATAATAATATTAAAAGTGTTTTTAATGATTTAGAAAAACAAAACCTTGAAGAAAGAGTTCGATTAGTGAATGACCTTTAATTTCAGGTGATTTAATGATCAAATGAGATATCTTAGAAAATAAATCAAAAGCATAAATAAAGTATCAAATAAGACATAGATATCAGAAAATCAAATTATTGGGGGTCAAAGTTATCTTTGCAAAGAAAATATAAATTTGAGGAGCCATCAATTTCGATTGCTTAAATTCGTTAAGAAGGCTAAGCTTGTTTCAAGACGTTTCTATTTTATTTTCAACATTTAGTTTGGAAGTTTTGAGTTTTTTTTGGTATACTTTTATAACCTTAAAAAAAAAGTTTTTTTTTAAATTTAAACTAAAACATAACAATTTTAAGAAATTTTTTGACCTTAAAGAAAACATCACATGACAGTAACATCAATGTTTACTAGTAGATGTATAACTATTTTGCGTCGAATTATTATAAATATTTTTTTTATATTCCCCTTGTTTGAGGTGAAGAGCTTATTAAATACAACTTCATATTTTAGTTATGGAGTATAAGAAACAATCCGTAAGTATATAGGCTTAAACCTAATTTATTTAAGTTCAGTAATAAGTGCTCCTAAATAATACAATATAAAAATGCGAACAAAATCTATAAAAATTTGTTTTAAATTTGAAATATCTCTTGTAGATAACTAAGGTGATTTAATTCATATTGATTTTGGATTTATGATATCCCAATTCAAAACGACTTAAGATTATATTGAATTAATAGATGGATGTGATTGTAAAGCATTCAAATATTTTATAGAGTTGATAATTTCTGGATTTTGAATTAAGAAAAAGTTTTGCTGCTTTATTACAAATTCTTGAATTAATGATGGAAAAAAGCAATTTTCATAGTTTCACTTTTTTAATATTAACGAATTTTAAAATCAATTTAAATTGTAGGAAACCGATGAAAAAGTATTCTAAAATATTTATAATCAGTGTAAAAATCATGTAATCAAATTGATATATAATATATCAATAATAAGGGAACATATTGTTATGATAAGTTTCAATAACTCACTAATGGAATTGATCCATGATTAATTAATTTATTTTATAATTTATAATAAATATGCTTTTTATTTCAAATTAAATCTAATTCTATTAATGATGAATAAATATTAATATAAGTAATAATAAAATGTAATATGTTGGATAATAGTAAGAATATGCTATCAACACAAACAAAGTTATAGGTAAAGGTAATTACGGATAGGTTTATGAATGTTATTATAAAGGATCTCTCTAACCATTATGCGCCAAGGTATATCATATATGATCTTAATAGGTTTTAACAATTTATAAAGACAACAAAATTAAAGTCTAAGAGAAAGACATGGATAGAGAAAAACAAATAACAGAGATTATTAAGAAAAATTAATTAAATCCTAATCTTGTAAAAATTCATTATGTAGAACATGATAAAGTAAAATCTTACCTAATAATAATTATGGAAAAATGTTTTTCTAGTCTTTAATAGGAATGGAATGAAAAAAATATTTATTAAGATTTTGAAATTTTCGATTTTATAAAATAATTTGTAAATGGATATAAAGCTCTCTTTGATGCAAACATTATACATAGAGATATTAAACCAGAAAATATTTTAATCTAATAAATCGGTTAGTAAAAATTCTATAGATTGGCTGATTTTGGAGTAGGAAGAATCTATAAATTAAATGATTTTAAGTTAACAAAATTAGGAACACCTGCTTTTGCTTCTCCAGAATTAAATTCTTTAATTATGGACGAGGAACTAGATCATAAATTTTCAACAATGAAGAAATAGAAAAGTGTCGTCGATATTTATTCTGTATTTATTTGCTACTTAATTAGCTTGGTATAATATTGCATATGATGATAACTGGAGGATATCCATTTAGTCTTGATTAAGCTGGCATTATTAAATTTATTAAAGAAATTAAAACCACTCCATATAAATTTAAAACATGCTTTAATTCAAGATTTACTTAATTGGTTGAAAGGATGATAGTCTATGATCCCACTAAAAGATTGACATTTTAAGAGCTCCTTGAAGAAATCAACAGACTAACAATACCTATAAAATCTATATCACCTATACAACCTATACAACCTATACAACCTATACAACCTATACAACCTATACAACCTATACAACCTATACAACCTATACAACCTATACCACCTTATGTTCCTGTCGAACCATTTATTTTTCGTTCAACAATATAACAGGTAAATGTAAAGGATGAAATTTGTAACTACTTTAGAAAATTCTTGTATGTATATTTAATTATTTCAGGAATATGCACAGAAAAATTTTAAATTAATAACACATAGAAACAATATCAAAATTCCTACTTGGAAATTATTAATTAATAAATGAGATTGGAAAATTATATGATAATTTTGACAAAAATACTGCATACTCTGATGAGGATGTTAACTTTTATTACTGTTTAAAATATGCTTAAAAATCTGTATTATAAGTTGCTAAAAAATCAAAATAGGAGCAAATATAAGATTTATGTAGTTGATATAAAATAAAAATTTATAAAACAACAAATCATATATATTTAATTTTATTTATAACAGAACAAATAGTTTCAAAATGCAATGACATCGAATATCTAGGATTTAACCTAAATAAACAGAAGCTGAACTTTTCAATTAAATAAACTCCTTAAAATTAGAACTTTCTTTCTAAGTTAACACCAGTAATTAAATTTTATGATTTTAAATAGATTGAAGATCATCTAAAGAACTAAATGAATGTTTAAAAAGATTAGATTGATTTATCAATCATTACACAGATTTATCATATCTGGCTTCATTATTTATTGTTTATGAGGATCACATTAATTATGATGTCATACTTTACAAATTAATGGATGATTTAGCTGCAATGGATGCCAGAATCTAAATGGTTAATGATGATAATACATTTCTTAGAAAATAGTTGTAGGGTAAAAACGAGTAATTTCTTCAATAAGTAATAATAATATTAAAAGTGTTTTTAATGATTTAGAAAAACAAAACCTTGAAGAAAGAGTTCGATTAGTGAATAAAGAAAATAGTATAAATGTTAAAATTTTGACATAATATGAAAGTCAAATATATGATTTTTAATTAATCAATGATTAGTTAGTTCAAATGAATAATCATATTTAAATTAATTTTAGGATATAATACAAATCAACCAATAGTTAGAAATCGGATAAGATGATTTAAGATATTTTAGAAAATAAATTCTAAAATTAAACTTTATTAGTAGCCTTTACAAAAAAAGAAAAAAAAGAATACATTCATGGATTTCGTAAAAGTGAAAATGAAAATAAAGTGTTAAAATATTAAAATTAGAATCTCAAATAAGAAATTGTTAATCTTTCAAATAAATTTAATTAAGTCAAACAGATTTATCAGAAAACTTGATGAAATGCATAAAAAGAAAGAGAGTTATTTGATAAATAAGTTCATAATGAAACGGAAATTGATTAACTAAGAGATGAAAACAGGGCATTAAAAAGAGCTAGATTAGAATAAGAGTAATTTAGATAAACAATTAAAATGATGGATTATAATGAAAATAAAATTTCAATCTTAATGAAAAAAAGAAGAAAATTATAAATTTTTGACAGAATAATTGAAAGAAGAGTGAGAAAATGCAGTTCAGAATAATAAATTAATTAAACTTTCTGAAATTAAATAGCTAAAAATAGAGAGGAAATAATAGATCTCAAAGAAAATTTCGATAAAAATCAGAAAGTAAATATAGATATAAAATAATAATTGAAAAAAGAAAGGATAAAATTAATAGATTAAATAAAGAAGCAAATTAAATAAGCACATTAAATGATATATTAACAAAAAGAAATAAAAAGTTTAAAAATAGAAATTACTAGAATGGAAAATGGATTGAAATAGGATATTGAGATATGAAGAAAAATTAATGAACTATCAGAAAAAATACATTGCTGGAAATAAAAATTAACTGAATAAGAAGCTAAATTTAGTTTAGCAAAACAATCACATGATTCTTATGTTAAAACCTTAAATAATAATAATGCTGATTAAAAATAAAATTTGGAACATACAAGATTAATATCAAAACTAATTAGAAAGACACTATGAATCTAAATTAGAATAAATCTAAGATGATTATATTTATAAAATAAAGAATTTATAATTATAAATAAAAGATACTATTAATAAAGAACGATAAAGTAGAGAAAAATCGTTAAATAATTATAAGTTTTCGATAAAATAGAAGAAAAGCTGAAAGTTTAATATAATCAGAATTTTAGAATTAGAAACAACTATTAAAAATTTAAAGAGTATGAATCATTAATTAACCTTGGAGTATATTCTTTTAATTATATTTAAGACTATATGAAATAAGGAATGTTTCATACATGAATAAAGTCGAAAATTAAACTTTAAAAAAAGCCTAAATTAATTGAATTTGGTCTTTTTTATTATATTAAAATCTTATTTTTAGTAAAAATTAAAATAATGAAAAAAAGCTCTGATAATTTTATTATTTATAAATGAATTTTTGAAGTAAATCTTCAACAAAAACTGTATAATAACAATTTTCTTATTCCCCAAACCAAGTAAAAAAAAAAATTATCCATAATTATGTTGAAAAATCATTGGTTAATAAAGAAGTTGAANTTAAGATATTTTAGAAAATAAATTCTAAAATTAAACTTTATTAGTAGCCTTTACAAAAAAAGAAAAAAAAGAATACATTCATGGATTTCGTAAAAGTGAAAATGAAAATAAAGTGTTAAAATATTAAAATTAGAATCTCAAATAAGAAATTGTTAATCTTTCAAATAAATTTAATTAAGTCAAACAGATTTATCAGAAAACTTGATGAAATGCATAAAAAGAAAGAGAGTTATTTGATAAATAAGTTCATAATGAAACGGAAATTGATTAACTAAGAGATGAAAACAGGGCATTAAAAAGAGCTAGATTAGAATAAGAGTAATTTAGATAAACAATTAAAATGATGGATTATAATGAAAATAAAATTTCAATCTTAATGAAAAAAAGAAGAAAATTATAAATTTTTGACAGAATAATTGAAAGAAGAGTGAGAAAATGCAGTTCAGAATAATAAATTAATTAAACTTTCTGAAATTAAATAGCTAAAAATAGAGAGGAAATAATAGATCTCAAAGAAAATTTCGATAAAAATCAGAAAGTAAATATAGATATAAAATAATAATTGAAAAAAGAAAGGATAAAATTAATAGATTAAATAAAGAAGCAAATTAAATAAGCACATTAAATGATATATTAACAAAAAGAAATAAAAAGTTTAAAAATAGAAATTACTAGAATGGAAAATGGATTGAAATAGGATATTGAGATATGAAGAAAAATTAATGAACTATCAGAAAAAATACATTGCTGGAAATAAAAATTAACTGAATAAGAAGCTAAATTTAGTTTAGCAAAACAATCACATGATTCTTATGTTAAAACCTTAAATAATAATAATGCTGATTAAAAATAAAATTTGGAACATACAAGATTAATATCAAAACTAATTAGAAAGACACTATGAATCTAAATTAGAATAAATCTAAGATGATTATATTTATAAAATAAAGAATTTATAATTATAAATAAAAGATACTATTAATAAAGAACGATAAAGTAGAGAAAAATCGTTAAATAATTATAAGTTTTCGATAAAATAGAAGAAAAGCTGAAAGTTTAATATAATCAGAATTTTAGAATTAGAAACAACTATTAAAAATTTAAAGAGTATGAATCATTAATTAACCTTGGAGTATATTCTTTTAATTATATTTAAGACTATATGAAATAAGGAATGTTTCATACATGAATAAAGTCGAAAATTAAACTTTAAAAAAAGCCTAAATTAATTGAATTTGGTCTTTTTTATTATATTAAAATCTTATTTTTAGTAAAAATTAAAATAATGAAAAAAAGCTCTGATAATTTTATTATTTATAAATGAATTTTTGAAGTAAATCTTCAACAAAAACTGTATAATAACAATTTTCTTATTCCCCAAACCAAGTAAAAAAAAAAATTATCCATAATTATGTTGAAAAATCATTGGTTAATAAAGAAGTTGAATATCTGTAATAAAACATCAGACTTGGGTCGGAGTTAAGAAATTGTGAATAAGAAAATAGTGTCTTTAAGCATGAATCTCATTCTATTAGCATAATCTTAAGAGTTAATTAAAAATAATAGATTAATAAAAATTGCATATTTATTAATTAGAACAATATTTAGCTTATCAAAACCTTAGGTAGCTTAAGTTGATGGATCATAATTAAATAAATTTCAAAGATTAAGTATTAAAGTACTAAAAACTTTTAAGCTCTCGATGAAATTTTCATTTTAAGTTAAAAGTTAAGAGATTGTGAAAATTTAAGAAGATAGAAACTTAATGAAAAAGATGAGAATTATTCAGCAATTATTGATTAACTAAAAACACAAATTCATCATTAGAGATTGAGTACTCTATAAGTATTATCGAATTTGAATTTTGGATCCATTAAGATCAAGTTTTCAATTTTAGATAAATTAATTATTTTAGTGTTTATAAATTTCAAAGTTAATTTATGAAAATTTATTTATATTTTTAAATAAAAGCTAACCTTGGTAAGCGATTCAGATTACATAAAATGATAAATTTTTATTATTTTAATGATTATTTTCTGGATAATTTCAATAACTAGTTACATTTCATCTATGGACTTCATTTAAAGATTTTCAAATGTCTATATTAAAATTTTGATAATTAATACGAAACTAGACGAAATATCATAAGACTAAAATTTTTTCACTATGTTAATTATATAAATTTAAATGTAATTATCTGAATTACGAAGCTATCAAAAAAAAAAATAAAAAATTTTTAATTGAGATTGTTAACTATCCGTTAGTATTAAATTCTTAAGATAATTTGTTTTATTTTTACACTCTTTGAACCAAACAATAACAAAATTATTCGATCAAATGAATTATAGATAGAATTTTATAAATTAAAAATTACATAAATTGATAATATATTTTATCAAAAATTTTGTTAAAACTTACATTTTATCAAAGAAAAATGATTTCTAAATGAAGTTTAAAAAATCATTGTAATATCCTATCAGGCCATTAATATTTTTTTCAATATGTAAGCTCCTTAAAAACTGTTAATATCTTTATTTAATATGAATAGTTTCAATATTGATCATCTTTATTAATAAAATAACAATTTTATA